>HE670201.1:0-27733 GCA_000313835.2 Heliconius melpomene melpomene
TATACCTGACTTAATACTCCGCTCTGGTAGACGAAGCGCGGTGATAAGTTCCTACACTCAACTCGCAATGTCTCGAAAGATCGGCGGAAAATGGGCAATACGAAGTGTATTAACACTAGGTTCCCTCTCCTCCTTCTAATGCGGGAAAAGACGTGAAGCTACTGTAAATATATATTTTCTTAAACATAGGTGCCTTCATAAATTTATATGTAGGTATGTAAAAAGACGAGCAGAATCTATTTCGATCGCCCTTAATGGTTTGTGCACAGAAATAACGTTCCAGTTAGAAGGTATAAACACTATTAATCCGGTGTCACTCCTAATTTTCTAACAAAAATCACTGCTTATTTATTTATTTACATACGGGGTGGGTCAAGGCCGTAATTAAAATATACTAATATACACCATAGATCGTTTAAATTATATCCCATTGATAGATAGATGGCAAAGGTGTATAGGGAGTAAAGAAATTTACCACTAGCCCAGCTTTAGATAACGAAAAATTGTTATCTATATTATTAACTTACATGCTAACGCTTTTTATAGCTTCACACTGTATCCCGTATAACAGAATAGGCAGAGGGAATCTAGTGGTGAGAGACTCCGTTTCCCACTTTCTGTCAAATTTCGGGGCATTGTGTTGAGTGGTGGAACTTAACGCCGCTTTGCCTTGTTACTAAAGCGAAGAAATGAAACTAATTCATTTCCCCGAGCATGTATATGTTTTTTTTATATATAAACTGTTACTTAAGTTGTAGCAATGATAATAATAGTAAAAATAAAAACAAATTTTAAATGTAGCTATAAATAAAAAACACGGTACATTGAGCAATAAATGCAGATTACAAGGGTCTCCCTTATCTGCAATTCCAGAGCTTCGATTCGGCAAGGGTTGTGAAATCTAAATGAGGGTGAGAGGACGAATATTTTTGTCATGCAATTAGGAATAGTTTTGGTATTGAAAGTTAAAATGAAACGCGTAAAAATGTTTGTATTTCAATTTATTTAGATAAATATTAGAATGAAAATGATGATAGGGGGTTCATTTCACTGAAAAATTAAATAGTTTTACGCTGTATCCCGCATGTAGAAGAAAAAGCATAGGGAATCTAGTGTCATAGATATTCCGTTCCCCACGCATCGTCCAATTGTCTTAAAATTGTTGTTGAACGGCCGAACTGATCTTCCCGCTTTTTCTTGTTATCAGAACGAAGCAATGAAAATAAATTATTCCCTTAAGTGGGAATTGAACCCTCAATTGTCGTGTTTACTGTAGGACGCATGAATATTTTATTCATTGTATCTAATAATTATGTTAAGGTATCCATGACATGTAATGGTAATCGAATACATATCCGTCGCCATACAACTAAGGACATTATAATTAACAGATATTTAAAGAAAAAAATATTGACATTTCGATCAAGTTTTACCATTTTTGTAAAAACAGAAATGGTATTAGTCCTAATTTGTAACTTAGGGTATTTTAATAGAATTCTTTATTTGTTATAGAAGGGTCATCGCGTTCTAAATGCTAGTAGCGAACAGGAAACGGCCGCATTTCGCACTCAACGACTTGGACTATTAGGCTGGACGTCTGTCCACAAACGTATAACGTTTACCTATATTTCCATCGTAACATTTTATTTTCTTTGGCATTTGTCTTTTGTGTATTTTTGTATAGAATATCTTATTTCTTACTAATATTTAAAATGGGAAAGTTTGTAAGGTTGGATGTTTATTCCACTGTCGGAAAAAGAAACACAAAATCGGTTTTTTTTAACTGTATATTTATTTCATACAACTAAACAAACAATTAAAATTTGTTTTTGTATGGAACAGTTATATACTATTTTAGCAGATAAGAAGGATGTAACACTTTCTTCTCCACTTTCCCCCCTAACTACATATATCGTGTGTTGAGTTTAACCTTGTTATTTGTATAATTAAAAATAAAATAGAAATCAATATCTTAATTTTTTAAACAATCAACAATAAATATTTATTTACTTTTTTTAGTAAAGTAGATAGAGCGAACCTGGAAACCAATTGTAAGGAATGTTCGTTACCACTTCCCCGATTTCCGTAGAATTCTGAGCCATTGAGTGTTGAGTGACAGAACTTTGCCTCGTAACAGAGTAAAGAAATTAAAATATTTCATTTTTTCGAGTGGAAATCGAACCCACAACGTTTGCATTAACCCTGCTCTACGACTGGCTTCTTACTTAATTTAACCAGCCAAAACTAATACCAGAAAAAACTTGACCATTTAACCGTTCTCGGAAATCTATTGCGTGACTGGTAAATACAACTAGCAGTTTACTTACTATGTTGAAATATACGTCTAAAAAATTTTCCTCAACGATACAGGAATTTCCCACAAATTTGTCGCATTTTAATGTATATTGAAATATACATGTTTGTTATTTATCTACACGCATTCCTACGAATTAATAATTATAAATTTCTTTCTAAGACTTAATATGGCTTAATTACCTTTGCTCACTTTCCCCTGTAAATAAGAACCCGTTAGTTTCTTTTAAATAGTTTTACTTTTTAGCTCTCTGAACCAGATCAAATTTTCGTTATATATTTATTATATATTGCGAAGTACTTATTTTAATTTTAAATAATACAGCAACTATAAATATAATAACATAATCGTTCATAATCAAAAGTTACTCTTATGAGTAAATAAAGTAATCTTATTTTTTTTAACCTACACACAGTATTCCGCACATGGCAAGGTAGGCAGAGGGAACCTGGGAACATAGTGCATAACACTCCGTCCCCATTAAGACATTTCCGATTCCCATTTTCCGGCGAAAATTAATACTTTTTTGCCAAGTTACCAGAGCAAGGAAAATGAAAGTATTCATTCAAATCCACAACATGTCGCATTTACAGTCGCACGCTTATACCCCTTCGCCTCGACTGGCCACTAAAAAAACTCAAAACCCTTAAGAAATATAAATTATTTATTTACAACATAGCACAACAAAAAAATTTAAATCTTGGCCCACTTTTATATAAAAATAGCTGTCAAAAAGACGACTGTTAGATAACCTTCTTGTACAATAAAAATAAACTTGTGTTTATTTACAACGCTGCGATACTCAGGTTTCTTTGCCAAAACCTTGAAAATTTTATTCTTTTCAGTTACAAACAAACGTTAAAAAAATTAAACAATGGAAGAATGTGACAGTAATTTAGGCTCAGTCTTGTTGAAATAAGCTCGGTATTTCTAAACTTATTTAAAAAATTAAATAAGCTGAATTAGCTTCACGCTTTATCACGCACACAATAGGGTAAGCAGTGGGAACCTAGTGTTAAGACACTCCGTTGCCCATTTGCCGCGTTGGCTTCGTTACGAGAGGAGGAAATGATAATAGTAAATATTTGATTCTTCCGAGTAGGAATCGAACCCATAACCGAAAACAATTATGTATATATTTCCATATATATAAGAGTCATATAGATAAATTGACACCATGCCTTACGCAATGCCTGAAGATATCGGTAGAAAGTGTAAGAAATGACAATAATTAGTAATATGTTTTATATACCCTACTCAATTTTAGATAAAGCGTGAAACTTGAAGAAAAAATATATTAAGAAGCTCTAGAATTCCTCAAAAGAATATATAGCCTTTCAATATTAACATAACTTCAGATCTATTCCTGATTGAAAATATTATTCTGGTTTTTTAAGTAAGTTTCTTATTGTCATACAAGTAAATTTGCTTTGACCAAAAATTATATTGTGTAATACGAAACTCGTATAACAATATTTTATACTTTTGAAAACAAATTTGCAATCAACAACAAACTACTATTCGAAGCTTTCGAAGCTTTCAAAGCTTTCGGAACTTTATCAGATCTAAAATTAGTTCTAAATGATGAAATTCAAATACAATATTATTATAATATTTATAATTATTATTCATTATTATTTTTTTCTTTTTGTATCTTTCGTATATAAATGTAAAGGTATAATTAATTTCATGTTAAAACACTCCGTTGTCCACTTTTCTTTTATTCTTAGAGTCAATTCTTGTACAGATATCGAAAAAATCCGAATAATTGCGTACAAAATATTTTAAAAGGACCGAACCTGTGAATTTTTAACGGCAAAGGTAGGTAATTGGTTAAATTAAAGCGAAAAAGGCATGGACTCTTTAATTATGAAGTAACGACGTATTCTATAAATAACATGCCGTGCTCTTTAAATTGCCTCAGCTCAGTGGACATCTTAAATTTGGTGCGAACTGGTTTTTTTTATAAGTTTGAAATATGTGTGGAGTTTATGCTATCTACCGCACCGGTCCAAGCACGAGATAGTTTTGGGTTCAATTCCCCATCGAGGAAATATTGTATTTAAATCACATATTTTCATTTTCGATGCAAATATATACATAGGTATATGGAAATTTTTGGATATCATTACAATTTTTTTCAGTTTCAAACTATCCTGCATAGCATAGTAAGATAGAGACAAAATTGTGTCAAGTCACTCCGTTTTAACTCTTCCATACGTCGTTTTCTTCTTAGATCTTACAAATATATTTTAGTTCCTTTACCTACAAAAATTTCACTTTTATAATATAAAAAAAGGAACTAACATTTTAATATCAATTAATGAAGATTTTAAGTAAGATTAAACGCTTAAGCATTCCTCTTAGCTTCCGCGAAGCACCAGGAAGTTCTTAATGTAGACATAATTTGATTACCCACCGGGAGTATTTTACGAAAGTAGATTGGTTGATTGGCGTTAATTAAGTCGTGAGTACGATTTACATATTATTATAAACGTTTGATGGAATATTAGCATGGTTGGTATAATGAAAAGTTTTTTTTTAATAAATATTCTTTGGTAACAAAAGATTTGTAAAAGTAAGTTAACGCGATGACAAATTAAAGATTTTTTTTTTTTTAAATTCACTCATAGTCATATTCGTTTTATTAGTCATATTTCTAGTTAGAAAAAGTACAATATTAGTTTTCGTCATGCAAAAAGAAGCATGTGAAACGTGACTAGGGAATTCTGAGAGTGAGAAATTGTCCGCCTGTTCCAGCGTTACTTCTAAGAGTATTTATATTGTAATTGTTAAAATGTTAATTACAGTATGGTTGTTATTTATATATTAATATATATTTAAACAAATTATTAAAAAAACTAAAACCTACCTATGTATATCAAAACAAAAAAAAATAGGTTCCTATGCCTTTTTTAGCTAAAAACAAGTACTATTCTAATAAATTGTTTAAAAACAGATTCCAGTTTAAATAACTGTTTAAATCTTACTATGAAAGTCTATAATGAGCGATTTTACATACATCTGGAGATGAGCCAAGACGTCGGTGTTGATTTAAAATCTTTAAGCTGCTAATAAATCTTCAAAGCTTGCCTGTCGATTGGAATTATTCATTCGACCATTTGGATATACGAGTACTTCACAATTTACCAAAAGGTTATCTTGCTTTTTACGGCGTAAGGGTTCAAGTAATTTTCAAAATTAATATGTAATTTATACACCATAGTATATATGTTATTTTTATTGTACCTTAACTAGGAACCAAAATGCGGCTTCGTCCGTCTATACATAAATATTATAGCCAAAATATACAAAATCTTTACATAAATTGTAGCCTGTGTTATTCTGATATATAAATAAGCTTTTATTGTAAAGTTTCATCGAAATCCATTCAGTAGTTTTTACGTCAAAGTAGAACGAGCATCCATCCTCTCAAACGGTCACTTATTAATATTTCTAGTATTACGCATGTACACTCTATATAAGTGTAGGTGATAACACCTGTACTCGAACAGGTGTTTTCAAACAATTATCATAATGAACGAGAAAAACGCCTTTTATAGTACATATTCGTAATTTATTATCAAGACCTCAGTCTTGATAATATAAATAAAATATTTAATGTACGCAGAGAGAATTACAACACTATTATATTATGATTGTAATGATTTTTGGTCATTAAAATCCCACACGAAAAATTTAACTTATAATAACCATATTTTTTCATAAGAATCTCTAACAAACGTCACTTATCATATCAATTGAAACAACAAAGAACATTATGTATGTATGAGTAAGAGCCCTAAATAGCTTCATTTCATCGAGTGAACGTATGAAGGGCGCTGTTTACGTGCCTTTTACACGAGACGCGTTAATTTTAGATGCGCGTGCGCATCCGCCTAGCTGCTGATTCAGCTGTGGGAACGTAACAGGTTATGGACTATTATGTGTTAATGATAGAGGCCGTGGTACTATAGGACGGCATCTAAGTGTACTGTGATGGTCTTGAGTTCAATAACCACTTGGGAAATGTCATTTTTTTCCAGATTGGTAAGTGTAATAATGGCGGTGAGTTCTGTTTTCCAAATGCAATGTATCGAAAACAAGAGAACTGAGTGTCTTAACACTAGGCGTTATTATCACCAAAAGTATTATACTCGATGATAAAACAGATATCAGTAACACTATTGGTTTGATACATCATAAAAGTACATAAACATTTTTTAAAACATTGCCTATACTAGATGTTCTTTAAAAAAGATTTCACGGTCTTCATATAATATTGTAAGTTTTTTTTTTGCTGTATACCTACAATTCTCAGTTCAATCCAAATGTTATATGCGAGCGTAAATAAATTTATTTGTCTGACATTATTTAACAAACAATAAAATATTTGTAGTCTCCAGATTTATTCAAGTAACATAATAAAATAAAATAAGCGTTTTATCCCCATTTACTTTACCATTTCTCTAGACATATAATACAAACACCGATTGTCTAAAGCGTGAGCCAGACTCGCGTGAGGAGGGTTCCCTACAAATATCTCGATTGTACGTTAACGGGCAGTTCACATTTTAAAAGATTGAAAACTTAAAATTGCGGACGTACCTTATAACTGACAAATTACAAATAAAAGTTTAAAATGGTTTTTTTTGGTGTTTTTGGTTTTAGTGTTCATACTGCAGACCCAAATATTTTCTATTAGTTTTAGCTTAATACCTCCACGCGTTTTTGGTGGATGATACATGGACACACAGAGAGATGGGCAACAGTTATAATATAAGAGTTCCGTTTTTTCTTCTAACATACGAAACCCTAAAAATCAAACACAATATACCTAAGATACGTAAGAAATATTAAATTGTAATATACTAATATTGACGTTATTTATCGATATGTCCACTCGCCGTGTCCTTGACAACGCCTCACGCTTATCTTGGCTTATCCGAAAATTCTATTACGAAGACCGATATCGTCTAATATAAATAACAGGATTTTTTTCCGTTTATTTCCTTAAGAACGTTTAAATTAGTTTTTTTATCATTTATTTTGTTTGAATCTTAAAATCGATAAGTAACAAGATATAATTATAGAGTAGAAGACATATATTTTGTATTTGAAGATAAACATTTGTTTTTTTAACTTGTTTTTCATATTTTTTAACTACTTCTTATTAATGGGGATTATGTATATATACTTTTAATTTATTCAGAAATTAGAATATTATTATAGAAAATAAAAAGAAATCTAATTTACTAAATAACATTCAATAATAATTAAGGCTATCGAGGCGTAGAGAAGCGAGCATAAGCATGTGACTATAAACGCGACGGTTATGGGTACCCACTGGGAAAGTGGGAACCTATAACCGTCGCGAACACTAGGTTCCCCCTGCCTACCCTGATATATATATACTGAAAACTCTATGATTTAGCCCAAATATGTATTATATATAATATTATATATTATGTAAATTATCTTCAAAAAATTGGTTATCGCGTGAAAAACGACAGATGATGCCTACGATGTCGTACTCAAAAGTTCAAGCGAACATAAAAAGCAGAGGATGCACATTAATTTTAAGGGCCTACGACACTAACCGACTTGAACAAGGAATATTTCTGCATCAGGAGTAAAAGTTGAGTGCACTACATGCAGCCTCGAGGATATGAACTGCAATTTTTGCAAGTTATATAAATGAAAAGCATTATATGTTCTGGTTACATTCAAAAACAATTATTTACTCGTATATATATATATATATATGTAATTAATTGAATGTGTAACTCGACAGATAGTGGGTTTGATTCCCACTAGAGGTGAAATATTTCATATTTTCATTTCATCGCTCGGGTATCGGAGCTAAACGCGGCGTTCAGTTCCGCCAGTCAATACGCAATGCCTTCAGAATTTAGTGCAAAATGGGGAACGGAGAATCTTAACACTAAGTTTCCTCTGCTTACTCTATTGTGTGCGGGATATAGTGTGACGCTAAAAAAA
Organism: Heliconius melpomene melpomene; assembly: GCA_000313835.2. Lineage (NCBI taxonomy): Eukaryota > Metazoa > Arthropoda > Insecta > Lepidoptera > Nymphalidae > Heliconius > Heliconius melpomene. The sequence goes on from HE670201.1 coordinate 8,315, forward strand.
CTCATAAAAGTAAAATAACATTTTATCAATCTATACTAATATAATAAAGCGGAAGAGTTTGTTTGTTTGTTTGTTTGAACGCTAAGATCTCTGGATCTACTGGTCCGATTTACTATGTTTTTGTTTTATACGAAAGCTGCATTCTTCAGAAGTGCTATAGGCTATATAACATTACATTACACATATGTACTAATAAATTAAAATACTTTCTAATTTGACATGCAATTTATTCTGCCATGTTAATAACAACCGTCGTCGCTACGCGACCGCGTTCGTTACCGCGTCATTTTGATATTCACCCTTATGAATATAAATATAATAGTTTTATAGTTATAATAGTTTTAATACTTTTAGCATTTCATCTAGATTGAAATTATATTTCTATAGAAATTATATTCTTATATTTCAAGCAGGCGTAGCCGCGTCCGGGTCCGCTTGTATAGTATATATGTTATAAACTTATGAAATAATATTTTATGAGTCGCAATCTTAAGTAACTAGCAGTATTTAGTCTCTATTTCCTAATAAGTAAATTGAATTTTAAGTAAGTGCGTGGTGCAATCTATCGATACAGAACACCGGTTTGTGGATTTCATAATCTAGATATAAATTTAGATAAAGTAAGTATACATATCGAAATTTTCTTTACTCTCCTTTGCATTAACACCTACATTTTTTTAACCTTCCGTTCCCCAGTTTTCGAGGCTTTTCGTGTTGAGTAGCGAAACTCATTTCCAAGGTTTATCTTGTTACTAGAGCGAGAAAATGAATTAATAACTCATTACATGAATGGGAATCGAACTCATAACCGTCTGTCACAAGCAGACGCTGTACCAGTTCTTCATCACGACGGCCTTGTTGCCATAAATTTTAAAATAATTTAAATATACCACAATCGCAACCATATACAATTTAAATAGAAATATTTACAAAATACATTGGTTGAGAACTACAAGATTTGCGTGTTTTCTCGGACCCTCATTGTGTTAACAAGTTAAACTATTGTTGTTATCGGAACAATAAGTGCCTCTTAAGACTAAACAGTAACAAGCCAGTAGTCTGTAATTGTCTTCAAAGTCGATTTAGTTTATTAATGTTTTACTTACTTATATGAGGTCATCATGGGCTGAGGCACTAAGTGTGACCGCAAACCACTTGATGAAAGGAAATATTTAATATTTTCATTTCTCCTGTCTCTCTCTTGTCGAGCTAAAGCGCGCCGTTGAGTTCCGCCACTCAACAGGCAATTCTTCTAGAATTCGGCAGAAAATGGTTTCCCTCTGCCTATCCCGCTGTGTGCGTGATACTGCGTGACGCTAAAAAAAGGTTATAATATATCTTGAATAGAGCGTAATATATTTAAAATTATTATAGTACTTGCAGTATCTACACTAATACTCCATATATGCAAAAAATAAGAATAATATTCAGGAATTCAAAGACAAATGTTTTCAATTGTCACAGTCATTGTTCGCGTTTCTCATACGAGCGTGTAGTACGTTTCATACGTACATTCAAGTGCTCCCTCTATTTGCTTCTGCTAAGTAATAATTCCTATCGAGAGCTGAACGACAAAATGAAAATAACTGCTCCGATTGGGGTTCGAATTAGCAACCATCGCGTTCGCGGTTAAACACTGCTCCACTGAGCAACGATGGCGTTATTTTTTTCTAATAACATTCTTAGAAAATTACTTCTTCAATAATATTCCTTGGTATTTGTGGAGAAAGTTCCATAATAAAGCCTAAGACTGCCTATTAACTATTGTATAGGCATTCACAGTATCCTCTATCGACTGGTGTAATCCTTCGTTACTGCGTTCAATTCTCGTAAGCCTACAGTGTATAGATGTTTTGGGTCATATTCGATAATAGCATCGGTAAACCTCATCTGGATTCGGTACAGTAGTTTCTATGGTAATATATATAAAAATATGATTTACTTGTTTATTTCTATAACTTTGTCTGAAAATAATTTAGAAATACTTTGCCTACCTAAACAAGACAAAAATAAGAATATTTTTACATTATATATCTATACCTAGAGTGAAAATTATACTATAACCTTTAACTGGTTTTAAAAAGAAATATTATAAACATATTTTATTTTTTTCTAATGTAAACAAACAATAGATTATAATAATGAATCATTGATAAAGTTAGTGCTAGTTAGCTCTTTAATATTCAAATTTCAAATATATTTACAATTTGACAAAGAAATTGAACCCCAAACCATCCTATAATTAATATTTTATATATAGAATAATTTTCTTAACGTTTAAAATACAAAATATATTTACCCAAATTTATATAAATATCTATTACTGACGTATCAAGTGTACTTAAGTAAACGCCCTTGGCTGATAATGAAATCACTTCTTCACCTGAAACGCGAAATATAAATAGTCTATACCTATTCTATTTATGCTATAGATAGCTGTTACGCATGTTGACTAAAGGAATTCTTTTTTCACAGTATATTAATCCTTTTCTAGTTATTTAAAAAAACTATACTAAATAATTACTTTATTTATATTTTTACGCTGTATGCCGCACATAGGAGGGTAAGCAGAGGGAACTTGGAAACTTAGACAATATTCCTTCCATTCCTTATTTTCATCGAATTTTCGAAACATTGTGTGTTGAATAGTGGAACTCAACTACGCGATTTGCTTCTTTACCAGAGCGAGGTGAAAATATTGAATATTAATTCCCCCGAGTGAAAATCGAACTCACAACCCTCGCGTTTACAGTTATGCTCTGCACCACGACTACCTAACCTAAACTAAATAATTTAAAAAAATATGAATTTTAAAAAATCCTAATGTTTCTGAAGAAAATATATTATTTTCAGTTATTTTGTAAAAAAAACTATGATTGGCAAGTTATTAAACTAGCTACGGACACCCGACACCATCACCTCGATGGAAGGAGGCGGTAATCTGGGGATCAACGAGACATAATACCTTTATTTAATCAAGTGACAGACAGACGAGCCCGCTTTCACCAATACTATTTGTATTGTGTTTTTTATTGAATGTTTTTATATTTTTTTATTCAATAACAAAACATTTTGTGGTGTTTTTTTATATTTTTTTCTTAAGTTCTCCAATTTTTTATTAATTGGTATAAAATTGGCGTAATTTAACGTTTACATTGAATTATATAATTGTTTTTATTATATTATAGGTTTTTTAAGTATGCTGTTGCAGCCAAATTATTAAGAAATGCATAATGTTAGTATGTTTATAAAATACCTACATAAAAGGACTACCCACATTATATTTACATAATACATAATCGCAGAATAAAATCATATATAATATCTAAACATTACAAAGGGATCAAATTCTACCAGCGACATTAATCTTATAAATCTGAAGAGTTTGTTTGGTTGAAGACACTAATCTCATCAACTACTGCTTCGTATTGATTTCTTTTTGTGTGGGATAGTTTATTTATCGAAATCCTAGTAAATCGTTTTGATATATGTAAACCACTAAGTATATCTGTGGTCAGAGCTACCTTAGCCACTTAAAATGTGTCATGACATGACAGATACATAACTCTTAGCCACGTACTTGACCACAGGCACGAAACAACATGCAAATATTAGTGGTTAGATGACATAGAGAGAGAGAGAGAGAGAGAGAGAAAGAGTGGATACATTTTTAATATAATTCAATAAATTCACACCAAGAATGTTAAAAATAAAAAAAAATACTAGTCTTATAACCTAATAGAAAAGTCAAAGGTAAGACCTAGAAATCCGGATCGCCATAATTAAAGAACAACAACAACAAAATATAATGCCAGCGAAACCGGTTAGATATGAATGAACTGAAGCGTAGCAATACACTGCTCCAGTGCTTTTTCTCATGTAGACCTATTTACTATGCATATTAATATTATTATTATTTGATATTCATAATTTACTTATAAATGTCGTGGCCGTCAGCGGCATAAGGGTGTAACGACGGTTGTGGGTTCGATCCCCAGTCGAGGAAGTGAAATATTTATTTACGTTTATATTTTCATTTCTTCACTCTATCGTCGAGGTAAAGCGCGGCGTTAAGTTCTGCCATTCAACACGCAATGCCTCCAGAATTCGGCAGAAAGTGGGGAACGGAGCGTCTTAACACTAGGTTCCCTCTGCCTACCCTGCTGTGTGCGGGTTACAGCGTGAAGCTGATAAATGTCGTCATCGCGCAGTGGACGGCGCCTGGCTGTAAATCTGCTGGCTGGCTGGCTGGTGATGCTGCTGGCTGATGATTAGGGGTTCGATTGTCAGGAAAATAATTTCACTTTCCAGTTTTGGAAAAATATAGTACGGCGTTGTGTTCCGTCAATCAACACGCATTGTCTCCAATTTAAATGAAATATAAAAAACACAATGTACTAGGTTCTAGGTTTTCCCTGTCTAGAATGAAAACATGTATTTTTACCTATTTCCTGTTCGCGATATAGACAGTTCATTTTCCTCTGTATTTATCCATGATGCAACTTTAAACAATCATAATCGAAAGTGCTAGTTTGCAACGTCAATTGATTACACGGTACTTGTTTTTTTATATGAATATAATTTTACTTTACGGTAATAGTAAAAGTAAAACAGTTAACGGAGTTCTCACTTTTCTTTATAATTTTATGTCGTTCTTTTTTTATCTTATTTTTTAGGAAAAATTCGATTCTAAACCTACAGATAAATATTCGTATTAATTACAGTATACACTAAAATGCAATGATATCTACAGAATTAAAAATCTTCTAAGTACTTACTTATAGCCCTGACTAAATAATTATATACGATTTTAATAGCATATTGAAACAACCAATTTGTTATTGCGAACAAAAAAATAATCTAACTGTACTTTTAGGACCTTGAAGCAATTACCGGTAAAAAAAACTAAATACTGGCAATATCGATAATAACACACTTCTACAACTAGACTAGCTATAGTAGAGTAACTGTAGTACAACTATACATTACAAGGTGCTTCCGTTACAGGGACAGAGAAAATAGGGACGACTCGGTTTTCCACTTAGCACATGTGTTGGAAGGGAGCCCACAAATACACATTAGTAAATAGAATGAAATGTTAACCAAACATTAAGTTTTATAGTTTTGATGAAATTTTACACATGTTGCTTTTGGAATTATGAAATTAACACTGCACTATGCCTCGACACCATAGCGAATAAACGAAAATATCAATCTATATAAATAGCCTCAGTTTACAGATATAAGACATTAGTCCTATTAATCAATTATGATTACATAGAGTTTTAAGTTGTAACAATTTTTTCGCCAATTAATATGAGAAAAATTAACAATAGTTTTAATAATAAAATAACGAAAATATATCTTAATATTTAAAAAATGCATTAAATATGTGAACATGTCTAGACTGCAATATGACCTTTGGCGCATGTAAATGTCTACGTAATACATAATACGTACAGATTTATGCGTTGGATGCATTAATACATTTATTTATATGTATGTGGCGTAATATATATGTATATGCCATGGCCAGACAGTCGTGGCGCCTTGGAGCAGGGACATAACAAAGATTAAGGGGTTCGATTCTTACTCGGGAAAATTTGATTATTTGATTTTCTCGCTTTGATATCGAGGCTAAGTTCCGCCACTCTTCCGAAAAGTAGGAAGTGTCTTAATGGGAACGGAGTGCCTTATCAGTTTTGATTCCCCGGTTCCCACTGCCTAATCTGCTATGTTAAAGCGAGCGGGGCCGCGTGTGGAACGCTAGCTCAATATAAAACACTGCCCGGATCAAGTAACTTCCCACAAAGAATACTCTAACCCATTATACCATATATTAATTAAAGTACCCACTAAGTATCCTTCAGAGCCACCTGAAGCCTAAATGTTATTATGATTCACGATAACGGCTCGCTGCTAAGACATAAACACCATGGCGCCATTAGGGGGGAATTACCAGTGCTGGTGGGTGTAATGTAGCCTTTTATTTGTATAATAAGTTTAAAATAAAGTAGGTTATGTTTTATGGTAGTGTTTGTGGCTTAATGGTATATGTATAAACATATTGTAAAGTGTAGTCCTAGCAGGATAGGCAATACTTCACTTCGTTCTCATTAAGGCACTTCCATTCCCCACTTTCCAACTAATTCTGGAATCAATGCGTGGCAGTGGCTTTACTCCACTCAACTTTACCAGAGCAAGGAAATGAAAATGTTAAATATTTTAATTCCTCGGGTGGGAATTGAACCAAGAACCTGTCGCGTTTACATTAGCGAGCTTGTCTTCCTGGCTTGTACGCCACGACTGGCATATAATAATCAACTAAAATAATATAGACAGCGTGCTTGGTTATTTTAAATAATAACTAACGTAAACAAGGAAGCCGTGGGCCATGTGTTGTATTGAATGCACATAAGTGTTTGTTTTCCTATACCATTCATGACTTTTGGTCTAGTTAAAAAAAGGTAAAAATATTTTTTACTCTTGTCTCTTAATATTAGGTAATTTTACGGAAAGTGGAGAACGGAATATCAATACTAGGTCCATGTGCCTATCCTGTTATACGATGTGCAGGATAGAGAGTGATGATAGAGAGAGAAATTCAACAGGATCGAACCCACAACCCTTATTAAAAGTATGCACGTTAATTTAATTTAAATTACTAAGAGCTTAACAGCTGATCCACTCAGCATCGATAAACCTGTTTGTAAATCTTATCGGACACTGTAATATGCGCGTATAATCAAAAGATTTTTAATTTATTAAAGATAAAAGAAAATATTTATTTAAAATTATGATTATAATACTTATTTAAGTTTGAATTGTGTCTGTCTACGCTAATTGAGTTAATAACTTTTGTGCGTTGTTTTTTTTTTAAATTTTTGTGAATAATGTAAAGTTTATATTAAAATTATAATTTGGTGTAGACTTACCATCATCATTGAAGTATGCATAGTGTCAGGACTATCCCATCCAAAGGGAACCAAACCTCGGACTCGGTTACATCATAACCGCCAAAATAACTACGAACAAACACTAATTTCCACTAAAAACACAAGTAAAACCAACTACAGAAAACGTCACAATTTTCCAGTTATTTAACTAATATGTTAAGAATTTAAAAGAAATAAAAACATATTCATAAAGTTTGTAAATACGACCGGTTATAGAACTAACGGGCGACACAACCTTACTCCAACGCTACACTGCACTGACTGATGAAACGAAAACGAATAGACTACCTGATATATTGCTTGCTCGCTCTTTCTAATACTCTTATCACAGGAAAGAAAGAGATAGATACACCTTCTTGCTATAATTAAAATTGCAATCCGGTGCATACAAAGTTAATGCGATAAAGTTTTACAAGTTCGGCTAACTCTATTAGTGAATGAGAGATTTATGTCAGTACTTTTGTTACTTAGAACGATATCGCACTATAGTTAGACTAATCTAAATTTTTCACGAGTGAAGTTAAAGTTCATATTAAATTGAATTTTAATTATATCATCAAAGCGCAGTGTTGAGTTCCGCCACTCAACACTCAATATCTCGACTTAGGCGGAAGATGAAGAACGTAGTGTCTTAACACTAGGTTCTCTGTTTCTACCATGTTAAATGCGGGATACAGTGAAAAGCTAATAATGTCTAATCAGACGAAGTACAGATGGAGTATTTTATATCACTATACAAAAGGCAATATTCCTAAATAGGACAGGGTGGAAATGAAAATAATTCATTCCCCTGAGTGGGATTCGAACCTACAGCTGTCGTGTTTGTAGCACATGCCGTACCGCTGCTCTACGACAGCCTTAGATGTTCACATTAATTTATATTCTATTAATATGAATATGTATGTATGTATGTCCTTGTCCTTAACATTTCGAACAGTCAATAAACTTAAAATTTACTTTATAAAAATCAAATAAAATACAAAATTTAGGTCATATTTTATTAAAAAAACCGTTCATTGTAAATACCTTAATTATTAATTATTAGCACCTGTTCCAACTGTATGGATGTATTGGCCGTTTATTTAACTTCAAAAACGCAAAGAAAAGAACTTCCGGGAAACTCATGGAGTAAATATTCGGATATGACGGTGTTTATTTACATTTACTGTTTGCAGTACATTTTCCAATGTTAAAATATTTGTTTTTAAATGTTCTATGTAGAAAATTATGTAAAATCAGCTTCATGCATGTATCCTGTACAAAGCAGGGTAGGCAGAGGGAACCTAGTGTTAGGACACTCCGTGCCACACTCTCTGCCGAATTCTGGAGGCATTATGTGTTGTAATAAAAATCAAAGTAAATACGTACATTACTCTCTCATGTCTAGTTTCCATATGCTTCCACATTTTCGAACAATGATTTAGGTAAAGCTGCACAATTATTTTTATCTAGTAATAAACCTATCTACATACATTACACCATTTTTTGGTCTAATTAAATTCATTAAAATATTATTAAAGGCCAGTAGTAGGTGCAAAAATAAGAAAATATACACATACCCGCTATGACTCCAGAATTTGAGGGAAAGTGGAGAACGTAAGTGTCTTAATGGGAACGAAGTGTCTTAATAGGTTCCCAAATTTCCTTGCTGCTGTATGCGGGATATAGCGTGAAGCTGAGAAAAAAGAAAGAAAACAAATATTATTGAACTAGGCATGTACGAGATGAATCACAACTTTTGACTAAATATAAAAAGGTTTATGTTTAAGCTTATACTTAATTTTTGCTTTTTCAAGCCGATAAGTCCCTTTTTTACACCAAACCGTGTTCCAAAAAGCTTTTCCTTTAAAGAATATTACATAAGATCAGTTATTCGGGGATCCTCTCTCCAAAATGGGTACAAGGAATATTTTTTTACGAAAAGGCACCGGCAAAGGGTCTCCATTCCAGTTCTAAGCAGCGTGAGATACCGTTTGTATTAAATATTAACATTTTAATCCAACTTCTCGTGCGATTTAGTTTCAACTTTCAAGCTCATGTCCTCTTTGGAGGGAATTACATTTAATGCTGTTATTGTCCTCTCGTTAATACTTGTTTGTATTAATGTTTAGTTAGTGTTTGTGGAGTTTTTTTTAATAAGCAGACTGAATCTAGCTAAATAAATTATTCTATTTTGAATATTTATTAGATCCATACCAAGTAAAATGTATTAAATTTTAAGTACGGTACAGTAAGTACGGTACGGTTCATAATACGGTAGGCAAAGGGAACCTAAAAACCTAGTGCTAAGAGATTTCGTTGTCATTAACACACTTCTGTTCCCTATTTTCCGAATTCTGAGTTCTGAGTGGTACTCAACACCACGCTTTGCCTCGACGCGAAAATTTCAAATATTAAATACGTATTTCATTTCCCTGAGTGGGAATCGAACTCACAACCTGTCGCGTTTACAATATACTGTTGAGTTAGCCTGATTAGGAAAGCCGAAGATGATAGACACATCGTGGACTCTTTAGATTCTTAACATATTTCATTTATTTTTTCTAGCAAAATTTAGTATGTTTAAATAATAAAAACATAATTTTATATCTGACATTAAAAGGTATCGAATGTTGTACAGCGAAATCTGATCCAGCACTTAAGCAACAGACCAGGTAGATGAGAATGAACATTCTTCCAAATGGAATTTTAATTCACACGCATCGCTTACAATCAGGCGCAGTGCAATAGCGACACCACGGCGCCAGTTACTCGAAACTACTATAGACGTACAGATTCATAATTATTCATTGTATTCAATAGAATTATTTATAAAACATTATAAATGGGTTTTTATTTCTCCATCTTCACGCCGTATCCCGCATGTAGCAAGGTGGGTAGAAGCCTAGTGATAAGACACACTGATGTCTTCTCGTCTTCTGTTGTTGAATTCTGGAGACATTGTGTGAGCAGCGGGATATAATGCCGCGGTTTGCCTCGAAATGAAAATATTTCATTTCCTCGAGTGGGAATGAAATCCACAAACTGTCGCGTTTATAATCACACGCGTTTAAATATTCTTCATAAACTAGGTTTTTTCATTATAATTTTAATTAAATTAAAATCACTTAATTGCACACAAACTGAATGCAAAGTAGGTATAATTTCTTCTGAAATATTTTTGTGTCTAACTAAATTGTAATTAAGAAGCATTCCCTCATAAGCAAAATAAAATTAATATCTTGAAGGCGTAAGATACTTCGTGCAAGTAAAGAAGAGCATACTTTAGTTTTGTACCAACTTTTTCAAAGAATAATCCACTTCTTTGCTTTAAATCTAAGTTAGCATTAACTTATCATAAAAAATCGAACCTAACACTATCGTATTTCATAACGTAACCAGATATATCATTACATTTAGACGTTTCGCACGCATTAGCAACATGCATTAAGTAATTAGTTAGTGAAAATCAGTAAGAACAATACAATTATCTCAATAGGTGCGGAAGTGGACGAGGTCGTCCGAAATAACCGGAGGAAGGCCGTATGTAAGAATGAACGTAAATATTTCATGTTTTTACTCTTTCAAGGTCACTGTAGGTCACGTTACCTGGGGTATATTACGTATGGTTTTTTTAACTTGGCAGTGTTATAATGTATTTAAAAGGAAAAGTAGAGTCCTTTTTCTTTTTTGCTTAACAATTTTCTTATGTTTTAGCTTTTGAATTTTCACTTCCCAAAATTGTAAGTTGAGGCCGTTGGCGTTGGTGGCGCAGGGGCACAAAAGTGGGACTGTAAACGCGATGGTTCTGGGTTCGATTCAAACTCGAAGAAATTAAATATGTAACATTTTTATTTTCTCGCTCTGGTAACGACACGCAATGGCCCAAGAATTCAATGAAAAGTGGTAAACGGAAGTGTCTTATGTATAATGTTAACGAAGTGTAGGTTTCTCAGGATTCCTCCACCTATCCTGCTAAGTGCGTGATACAGCGGGAAGCCTAAAAAATTATTGTAAGTGGTGTAGTTAGATTCAATGCCGCTTTTTATTAATCAGAAAGGTGTTGTAAAATAACTTAAATATAAACACTCACTCAAGTCGTGATCGAACCTAAAACCAATGCGTCTATAGGTATTCTCAATAATAATCGTTTTAAGGCATTTCTCAATTGTGCTGCTATAGCGTAGCATTTTTTTCATACTAAAATCCAAAAAATAAATATTTTGTTTTATGTGCTAAATCACCGAAAACAACATTTCATATTGTATAACGAATACTTCAAATATATAATACATATCTACATATAAATGCATGAAAACCTCTCAAATTATGGGCAGTCCAATTAAACTGTAAGTTTCTAGTGGCGGTACTCTTCTGAATAAAATTTATGCAGTACATTTCAATATGCATTTCGTGACTGTAGTTAGTTATCAATTGGTGCACCAGATGTAGAATACTATCTATATATTAGATGTTTTTTTAATATTATTTCTGTTAAGTATGAATATTTATGGATTTCTTAAGATCAGTACTGGCGCAGGGATTCTAATGTGTCACTGTAAACGCCACAAGTTGTGGGTTCAATCCCCACTTAAAGAAATTAAATATTTAATACATTAGCGCAATGCCTCCAGAATTCGGCGGAAAGAGAGGAACGCAGTGTCTTAACTTTAGGTTTCCTCCGCCTACTGATACAGCGTGAAGCTGAAAATAACATTTATACTAAGAAAAACATTTTATCCTATATCTTATGAAACAAAGTCGCTTTTCGTGTCTGTCTGTTGTTTCTAACTCTTCTTCTTCTAAACCACCCAACGGATTTTGATGCGGTCTTCACCATTAAGTCGAGTGTTTTTCGTAGAAGGTTTATATATAGTTTATTATTTGTACATTCTTATGTAAATTAACATAAATACGATAAATCGCGCATGCGCTGCTTTAATGGTAATTACTACATGAAAAAAATGTACTGGAGTATTGTTCCTCTTAATAAGATCTACAAAAAAGTCCGCGACGGCATATTAGTATCTTTTAAGAATAACGTGTAGTGATCATATTTCTGTCTAAAAATAATAATTTCAATATATTTTTTAATGTGAGGGATATTTTTCCATAATGGTATTAATCCTTATCCTTAAAAATACTTTATTAATTTTCTACTTTAAACGAAGATAAAATTTGCTTTTTACAATATTTCGAAATTGCGAATAGTTTTACAGATAAACGCATTTAATTGTTGACACATCCCGCCGTTGACACATCAGCTGTATGTTACTCAAGTTTCACTTATCCCTTACTCTCAGCATATACATAAGTACATTAGTTACGTTGGCCATTTAATGTAGATCAAAACTGTCTTTTACTGTTTTTCATTTTAATAAGTACTTTAGAAGTTGTTACAATATCAAAAAAATCCTTGCTGCGAAACGGCTCGCCACTCGCCATGCGTCCGCCGCGCCCGCTTGCCTTATACGCATTGGTGGTTCAGTGGTAGAATGCTCGCCTGCCACGCGGGCGGCCCGGGTTCGATTTGCCCGGCCCATGCATTCTATTTAATTTTCCTCACAGGCAGCCACGTCGTGCTTGCTTTTCATCGGGGACAGAATTCCCCCTTCAGCATTAACCACAAGCTCGAAAAAAACAAAACCCGGCTGCCTTTATAGCAACGAAGATGTAGATGCGTTTGCACATATTGGATAATTGGAGCTGAATGTATTATTTCAGCGCAATATATTTGGTTTCATATTTTTTGTAGTAGTTATTAGTAGGTAGGCTTTGTTTATAATTTCTTCCGTTTAAAAATAGTCATTTAACTATCTAAAAATAGTCATTTAAATATATTTTAATAAGTACTTGAAAAGATTAGTAGCACAGATTTAAAATTACGGTACCTACTAAAAAATCCTTGCTGTGTAAAACAATTGGAAAATCCTTATTGAAACTACGAAAATGCGGGTTGTATTAGGGTTTAATTAATTTTCACATTATCTTAAGTGCTTTGCAAACATACATTATATGAATAATCCAGTAGTTAAAGCGGCCGAAGCCGCAAGAGGGTCGCTAGTAATATAAATAAAACAAAATGAACCCACTATGAAATTACTTCTTATTTTTTTAAATAAACAAAGTCAACAAGGTAATTGAGCCTAACGACTAACAAGGCAAATCCTAAGACAGAAACTTCAATAAAACCTTTAGTAACGAAGAAAACAAATTCAACTTCAATACCGGCGATACGGTAACGGAATAAAATGTAAATAACATGTATTTTCTGTACAGACTACACAGGGAAATCGAACCCACCCAAACATTGCTCCTTTAAATTCTACAGGCGCATGTTAGTTATGACGTTCCTTTCACTCGAGCTGGAACGCGTACCTTCTAGAGTATTTTAAGTAAATAGCCCGTTTAGTGACAGAAAAGGAGAAATACGTTTATTTCAAGCTAGAACAAGATTGATCTAAAATGTTTCTGATTATCTGTTCAAGGGAGAGTTGTTCTGAAAGCAAATATTTAAGTTAAACAAATGAAATGTCGTGCATTTCATTGAATTACATTTATATACATAATTACAAAAAATATTACCATTCAAATACACCATTTTCCGTTTTATGTCAGTTGATATGTATATGTATGTTTGTGACATTTGTAAGCGTTACAACTAGTTACTTTATCGTTTTAATACAATTTGTTAATATTTCTAACTATATTAACTAATTTTATGTAACTTAAGTACTACATAGTCCTTTGGTTGAGAGAAAGATTATAGATTTATATGGAGTGAAATCGTTTTTATTTTGGGTATATATTGTTGTTGACACACGGTGTTCATAACATGTTAGTTTTTGCTAAGTATGCCATACATAATGCCATGTAATTTCGGCTCCGATCACTCTGGTACTGTTGGTGTCGTATGAGGCATGCAAGGAAATACGGGGAAAAACTCCAAACTTCTCCTGGAATATGACAGCTACACTAGGAAAGAGTGAACTGAGAGGACAGGAGAGTACTAACACTTCCGATGTTGTAAAATTCGCCCGCCGGATTCTAGGGGCGGCACATTCTAGGTAAGTAGGCGGTAGACGGTACTAAAGAAAAGGCAAATGAGCTGAATGTTATATTTAACGTGGATTTTAACTGAATGCGGTGCACCACTATTTATGAATATATCTAAAAATGAAAATAAAAGTAAAACTTCATTAAATATATACATAATTAATATATCTAAAGGAACTGGATGACTATAATAGTGTAAGAGGTGCATGCACTGATAATGAACATGGGTAAGGAAATGTCCAAGTAGAAGATGCGCCATATGGAGTATTTATAGGGACGAAGCTCCAAGTATTTAAGAGCATCAATTACTCTATTTCTTGCCGGTGAATCTGAAATAATACAAGAAAAATATGTATGTACATTGAATGCCTAATGTTAGGCATGCACGTCTAAATTGTAATTTCGGTTTTAAATCAATTTAAGTATAGTCCTATTATTGTTATAGACTTTATAGTTGCCTTTTCTTCACAATGTCCACTAATCAAGTGTACTTAATTATCATAATTCTCACTAGCTTTAAATTTCTATTTCTTCGCTCTGGTGTTGATGCAAAGCGTGGCGTTGAGTTCTGCCCCTCAACACACAATGCCTCCAGATTTCGGCAGAAAGAGGGGAACGGAGTGTCGTAACACTAGGTTCCTTCTGCTTACCCTGCTGTGTGCGGGATACAGCGTGAAGCTGATATATTTTTCCTATTTTATATATATATAATTTAAAATAATTAAACCTAAAATATAAGCACACTTACATGTAATATGAATTAGTTGAGCTCGAAGGAAAGTCTTGATTTTATCTATTTCTGCATTTCCTAATTCTACAAGAACGGCTGTCACCAATGTTACTAAATATAATATTGTAAAATCAGCCACGATAGCTTTTGTCTGTAAATAAACATTATTATTTTATGATTCTTTCATTTTTGATGAAACTCAATATTATTTAACTATAAATAATTCCTTATTAAATAATTAATTATAATTAATACAATAATAAAAATATCAAATAAATCAATGACTTCCATTTGTCCTTAATTTTCATGAGATTATATATGTTTGGGTTTCTAAAAAGATACATTCAGAATGTAAAACAAAAACATAATTATATATTTATTACGTACACGAGAAGTATAAATTTGAGTTGTGAGCTTAATAATAAAATAGTAGATATACAAGAAGAACGATGGCAAGCCTATCAATATCTGAAAATTTAAAACAAATATTATTAAATGTAATTTTATTCTGTTACAAAAAAACACTGAAAATTTTACATATAGGTAGTTTGGACGTACCAAGAATTTTGTTGCATGACCTACATATCTCATACTGTCGATTATTTTTTCATAGATGTTGATAAAATCCTCCAGTTTCTTTATATTTAATTCCATCACTGCATCATCAGCATTTGGAGCAAAATCTAAATCTTTAAGTATCGTCTTTCTCAATGACTTAAACTTACACCATAAATGCTCAAACACTATTATTCTTTTCAAATTAGTTAAATTCAATTGCAATGATAGCAAAGACATTGCAAAGAAAAACAAAAAATCGTGACCCTCACTTATAGAATAATATAAAAATTGAACTGTGCTTCTGATGACCATCACACTGAATGCACATAAACTTATTATTGACATATAATCTTGTTGTTGCAATAAACAATTAGGATCAGTTAAATTTATGGTATTTAAAAATTTGTTGAAATTTTTACCCTTGCCCAATAGAAAGATTAAAGATGTTGTGATGCAGTAGAAAAGCTTAAATAGTGTCATTACAGCGACAGAGTCAAACACATTCGGTGACATAATTTCTGTATAAGTGAAATAATAGTAACAGCGAAAACAAGACAATAGATTAAAGAGAATGCAATAAGACATCATAACAGTTTTGATTACATTATTACTACTGAAATCAGTATATTGTCCCAAGAAAAGTTGGCCGTATACGATTATTTTAATAGAAGTAGAATACTTAACGTTGGATGCAGATTTGCTCTTAGTGTCTGTCATTGTAGCAATGAACATATTTGTATGTAGGTCCAAGAACAAATGAATATATAACAATATTATTTCAACATGAACTTTATTAGTTTTACAGAAAATACTTTAATCATCTATATATATAAAATCGAAAGGTCACTCACTCATCACGAAATCTCAGAAACTACAAGTGCTAGGAATCTCAAATTTTGCATAGGAGTTACTTATAGGGCGTAAGTACTCGCTAAGACGGGAATTCGCAATATTCGGCTTCTAAGGGGTTGTTTTTGGGGTTGAAAGTTTATATGAGACTTCGTTACTACAAATGCTAGGAATCTCAAATTTTGCATGGACGTCACTTATAGATCGTAGGTACTCATGGGGACATAAAACATAATAATAACGTAGTTCACGCAGGCGAAGCCGCGAGGGGGCCACTAGTTCAAGATAATTTGATGAACACATTATCATGCGGTCCATCAATGTAATAACAGTACATTGTATTGATTGAAATATTAAATATGTACGTATGCGTATCTACTATGTATATTTTGTGGGAGTGTCTTAAGGCCTAGTTTCCTCTGTCTTTTTAATTCGAGTAGCAAGGGGGCAGGGAGCCATCACACTATCGTTAATACTGGAGGAAGATCATTTAAAAAGTAGGAGATTTATCATGCGGTTAGCCGTATGATAAGCTTCCTATACCTAATACTAAATTTTAAATGATTAAGAAAACCCGGCGTTTTGTACACAGTAAGCAAAGAGTTAATTTTCCAGAGATTTGTACAACAAAAAACTATTTATATATATTTTACTACAATGAATTATTATAACATGTTGTAGATTCTAGTTTCTACTATAAAATAGATGGACCCTATCAATAACGAGAAGCCCCTATTCACACAAGGGAACTGAACAAGTGCCTCTAATACAATAATGGCCTGCCTAATCCATTTACCCTGCAACACCCTCAATGTGGAAATATCTGTTCGTTCTCACGCTAAATTCAATTAAAGTAAATTACGATTTAATTTTAACGAAAGCTAAAGTACAAATGATAGATATAGATTTTGAAATATTTATTAAAGTTTTATTTTTTTTATCAAAAAAATATTATAAAATCTGTGAACCGGACGATGATCATTAGACAGGCTCCCTAACAGGTAGACCTACGATGCAGTAAAATTCAGCATAAGGCTATGGCTGCAGGACCGATAATCATTGGGAATTTGAAAGGAGGCCTATATCCAACATTGGATAGGGCTGAAACGAAGGAACTGATATCGATTTGGTAAATTTACTATATTTTTTTTCGACTTTTATACCATATTTACCACTTATATTCAAAATTGTTAACTATTAATATCGGAAATTAGAACCTTTTGCTTATTTTCCACTACACTAAATGAATTAGCAAAAAGCAGATCATTTATCATGAATTTTAAGTGACGACTCCTAGTAAGTAGTATTTACCTACTTCGAATATGAACAGATGCATTTCGTAATACAAAATTTGGGGTAGAAAGCAGTAACAATAAAAAACCCCCACATTTCATAAAGGGTATATTATAACACATGTTACTATCATCAATATTCATTTTGACAACAATAGGTTTTTAAAGAACTGAATTAATTGTCAAATGCTATTTCGCATTTTATTATATATTTCAGCTTCACGCTGTATCAAGCACAAAGCAGGGTAGGCAGAAGGAACCTAGTGTTAAGACACTCCGTTCCCCACTTTCTGCCGAATTCTGGAGGCATTGCGTGTTGAGTGGCAGAACTCAACGCCGTACTTTGCCTCGACACCAGAACGAAGAAATGGAAATATAAACGTAAATAAATATTTCACTTCCTCGAGTAGGGATCGAATCCACAATTTGTTTTATCCCGTAAAGAAGGGTAGGCAAAGGCAAAAAAAAATAATGAAGTTTTTTCTCTTATAGCAAAATTTAGAATCAGTAGCGTCATCTAGTTTTCAATACGTTAACTACATACATTTAAAAAAACACAAACATAATCTTTGCATGTAGTTCCAAAAATTGTCAAGAGATGGCGTTGCTGGAAGTCTCATATGCGCGATAATTCTTACATATTAATATTAAATTTCCATAAATACAACATTATTATTTATCAATATATTATATTACAATTTATTTGCATTAACTAGACAATCAATATTATAAAAACCTTGTCTGAAAACTAATGATGGTTATAGCCTAGAGACCTAAATTTCACTTTAGAAAAAGGTTAAGTATATATTTATTTCAAAATAAAGTAATTCTTTAAGCCTCATTTACTTATTTAGTCATACAATAACGTTTAAATATGGAAAACTGTAGATTCTTCATTATCGATCACTATATGTGTATTAACTTACCATATTAGGGGACAAGTCTCTTAGAGGGAGATGAGAATGTTAAAAAAGTTTTGTGTTTACATACTTAGTTAGTTTTTTTGGTTTTACTTACATCCATAATTCATGCATTTATAAAGCATTTACTTTATTTCCCGACATTTTCTATAAAAATATCACTTTATTCTCTTTATTCCACCCAAAAAGGCGGAGGTTTAGGCGGTGTTCAAGTAAGTACATTAAAATATTTCTTTCTAATTTTGTTTTAATGAAATTTCTTAATGAAAAACAACAAATATATTTAAAAAACGTGAAAATATTGAGCGATTTGTTTCTGGTTTATACACTTTATAAAGAATCACCTTGTTTGTGACATAATATCATAATTACATTTGACAGACTAACAGTAACAGGTAATATGTGATTACGCAACTACACTATAATATACTTAATTGAAAATTACTTTTAAATGAGTGTAATTCATGAGAATAACACATGACCTTCCTTGTGTAGTGAGAGTAGGGTTGAGATTGTAACTAAAGTTTGTTAATTTAATAATTTATTTATGTAAAATAGCTTCTCTTTTTAATAATTACTTACTATTTTATATTGAAAAAAAAATGAAAACATTCATTATTTATAAGCCACTTATGAGTGTACATTTAAATATTTTTATTATTTCGTGATTTTTTTAAAACCATGAAGTTTACAGTAAAGAATAATATTATCATAAATTAAAAATACTTAAACTGACCTTAAAAAGTTTTGGCAACCATGACATTGTAGGAAGTCGGGCAATAACCGACTTGTGTAGTAAATGATTAATATCTTTAGATTTATATCTCAATAGTCAAGTTATTATTTTACTTTTAAGTTACTTTAGTTATTGTTAATTATATAAATTGTACACCCTGTACTGTTTCCACTCAAAATTACAATTGATTTTTAAAAAAGGAATGCCGTAATCTGATACAGAAAAAACAGGTTAAAAATACATATATTTGGCGAAATTAAAGGTTCATTTTATAATGAAACTAGCGACCCCCTTGCGGCTTCGCCCGCTTTTACTACTGGATTATTCATATAATGTATGTTTG
>HE670202.1:0-20410 GCA_000313835.2 Heliconius melpomene melpomene
GCTAAAGTAATTTTTTTTGGAAAGCAATAAAGTAATGAAAAGAAATGATTGGTGATAAGAAAGAATTAAATTTCGAAAAGATCGGCAAGAAAATTAATAAAAGTAAATGTAGGTAGGTTATAATTAGGAAAAAATCTGATGCAATAGTTAGTTACGTATAAATTATTGCTTATTTTTTATTGTAATGGACGGTATAATGCTTGAAAGGGAATGGATGGCTATTAAGCAAGTTCACTAAATGTTTGATAATGAGTATGATGACACTGAATGTGCACTTTAATAGAATGAATTGGTCGAACTCACGTAACTGTTGCTACCAAACCCTTTTTTTCGTCCTCAGCGATTGATGTGGCCAACGCTTGTGTGGCGGCGGCATCCAGATGCTCGTAGGCTGCGTTCGCTGTTGCGATGTCCGCTGTATGACCTTCAGCTGAATTCCGGACGCGCTGTGTGGTGGCGTGGCTTACGATCACGACGCTATTTTAATTACTATAACCTATTAGACGGACGCGAAGGACCATAGATAGGCCCAGATAAATTAAAAAGCGGACTGTATATATATATAGGTTTACTTCTGGTTAGGTTTCAAATAAATAAAAATAAAAGCGTGCGATCGCGTTGTAATCTTGTGATGCTGTCAAAGTAGTAATGGCGCGCTCGGAGTGGTCGTGCCGCGCCGCCCGCTCCCCTCGCCGCGTTGTAGACGTGTTAACGATGTGTGCGTTAACATTATATAACTTTATAGATAGAATTCGTCACGCCAATCTAGAAGTTTTTAATCCTTATCTTTAGTGTTTTAAAGTTTTTTAGATAAAATAATCTATATCTAAAGTAAAGGCTGTCGTGGCGCAGGGACACAAGCGTAGTGTTTAAAATACTCCGCTCCCATTACGGCACGTTTGTTTTCTACTTTCTGCCGAATTCTGGAGACTCAAAGTCACGATTTGCCTAGTTACCAGAATGAAATGGAATGAAAATTAAAATATTAAATATTGCATTCCCGCGATTTCACTCGCATGCTTGTGCCTCTGCTCCATGGCGGCCACAAATAGCAGAAAAGAAATACGCAATTGAAACCGTTGTAAGGCAGCATAGCATCTCACTGTAAACGCGACGGCTGTGGGTTCGATTCTTACTCGTACGAAAGATTTTTTCTCATTTGCTCGCTCTGTTAAGAAGATACTGCTTGATGTTGAATTTCGCCACTCAACACTCAACGTCTTAAAAATTGAGCGGAAAATGGAGAACGGAGTGAGCAAAATATCTGGGAAAATAGAGAAGGGGATGGCGTAAAGTAAAACAATTTTAATATCTGTAGTGTATCTATTGACTTAAAATAAACAAATAGAATATTGAGTTTGAAATAATTTTGTCATTGTCTCCACAGCAGTAAATACTATCTAACAATCTACATACCTACATACGTGAATGTTTTGGACGAACTGACAATTTTACTATGTCCTGGAAAGAATAGATGCCCACTCCAAAATATTTTTGTGGCCCACCCCAAATTTTTTATTAACAATTTTTTTTCCTTAAAAATTAAACAAAAACCTTACAAAAACAGATTTATTCAAAGCTGAAGTCCAAGCCTCCTGGAAAATTGTTTTAGATACGCCTATGGATCGATCAGACCCGCACCTAAAAACTTTCGTTTCCCCGCTCCGCTAAGACCAAATGCGGTGTTGGGTTCCGTCACTCAACCTACAATATTTCTGATTCGATCGAAATTAGAAAATGGAGTGTCTAGACACTAGGCGCACTCTGCCTACACTGGTATGAGGTAAAAAATCTAAAGTGTCGTGAAGCTAAGAAAAGTACACCATAGAAAATACCAGATACTTACACTTAACTTACTTGAAAATGATAATAATCTAGACATAACGGAATATTTATTTAACCACTTCTAAGAAGTGGCACTTTAATATATCTCAAGTATTTACGGTAATGTAGATTAATTGTTAAGTCGATACTACTTAATAAATAAAAACACTTCCTGCGAGTGGAAGATTTCCTGTAAATTTGTAAATTCTTTGTCTCAAACCTGCCTATCCTACATTAATGGCAAAGGCAGGACTCCTTTCTTCATATCACAGCTTTATTTAGGCAGGAAGTGAGATACGAAGTGTTTTAACACTAGGTTCCCTCTGCCTGTACCGATTTACGAGAAAAGCTATTTTTTTTAAATATATACTTTGTTATCAATCGTCATCTTATCTAATGATGACAATTAATGATACGGGAGATATGAAAAGAAGCATTTATATCTCCCAATTTCTTCTTTTCTGAACCAATTTCTACATATAGATTTTTTACCGTATAAACCTATTTTTCGCCGCGAGCTGACCACTAGTTCCTAACAAATATAATATTTTCTTAGATAAAACTATTAAGATAAATAAACTATAAAAAAATAAATCCTAAGATGTATAATAATGTGTTTATAACGATATTATAATACGTATAAGACATTTAAATAACATAGTAAAAAAAACCATTACTTGGCAAAAAAAAATAAAAAATATATTGTTGTACTTAACATTTAAATGTTTACAATTTCAATATATCAATAACACCAAAAGTATGAATAAATTTTGATATATAAAGATTTTTGACACGACTGCACGACGCAAATGAGGGTTTATTTTTTTATACCTGTATGTAATATAGATACTTATATAGGTAACAGGCCTAATAACAGCAGTATATAAACTAAAATATGTTTTTTTTTTCATCAGCTTCTTAACATCTAAATAAAAAATAAAACCACAACGAAGGAGATAAAATACGTTTATTTCTTAAATTTTGTCAATAATAATTCAGATATAGCATACATACATACTTACATGCATACACACATACGTACAGTACGTTAAGATATACACATCTAAATTGTTTTACTTAGCGCTACCACTGCCTATTAGCATTTTAAATGCCTTATAATTATAATATATAAATCGATTATGTCACACAATTCAGCTTACTACTAGACTATTTCATCTGTTGTAGGGACAATAAAAAGAAAACTTAATAGTCGAGTAGTAAGCGCAGGCATTACATATATTAACTACTCGCTCCCTTGTCTTTCAATATAATCACTGGACCATTTTTGATGAAACTTTCAGACATACAGCGCCACAAGCATACACACAAACTAATATATCGGTCCAGCCGTTAAGACACTAGAGATAAAAAATTAAATCACTCTTAAAAGCCACTCCTTAAAAAACCCTTTAACGAACATGGCATAAATGTGTCCAATGACAAAAAAATAAAAATGTATATATGACATTGTAATGCCAATATATAAATGAAATTATGTGCTATTTTCAAAACATATTGAATTTGTATTCGATTTCACCGCAACCGTATTATTTGCACCTCTTAGATCCAAGCATTGTGGAAATAAAAAATTATAACAAATGTATGGAAATTACAACTTTAAAAAACCAATAGTTTAACAAGCTAAAACGTTTAGATAATACCTTAAACGCTTAGATTATAATCCTGTTAATTATTATTTATTAATTTGCAATATATTTACTAATTTTAAAAATGTAAAAATACATCTACCTATTTCGCAATCTCCGGGATACCGCGTGCAGCTAACAAGACTTGACATTTAATAGTTAATTCTACGAAAAAGTTGTCTCAATTACCCCTAAATAGTAATTTAACGTTCGTCAAAGGGTTAAATCGGGTTTGAAAGATCGAATAAATACATAAATATGTGTTTATTAGGGAAGAACGCTTGGCTAAGCCATTTTTGAGTGAACTAGACAGAAACAGGAGCGTTAAATAAAGCCTCAGATATTTCACAGTACAACTCTAAATTACAACCTAAGTGCTTAAATGGTCTTTACTATTTTTATTATTTATTTATTTATATGTATATAATAATTATTATAATAATAGCACTAAAATAATTATTAGTTTACAATTTTTTTTCGTATGTAATATAATAATATTTATACTAAATATATGTATGTGTATGTATAATTTACACCGAAACCTCTTTCCTCTAATGAAATATTCAAATGTTGTCGCCTTTCAATTGGCACAGTAATGCCAATTTACAGATATTTAAATATAATAGTTTTTTTAAATAACATAATATTAATGATGTATGTATATGAAATATTTTTGTCTAATCTATACAAGTCAATGTTGCCATCTAGCGTGTATGAGTACTAAATTTTCAATAGTGTTGCCAACATATCAAAATTTATTTTTTCATTTATTTAATTTTAAATTCACAATGCATCTAGTCTGAATGAAAATTCAGCTATGTATGTAACGGTCATATACATAATATGTTATTACATTTTGAAACTTAGAAAAATATTTTATCAAATCAAAATAAGAAGAAAGTCGACATAAATGATACAAAGTTTTTGTTGTTGTATTTTTATTGGAAATCACCAATTTAACAATTTTATAACAAAAAAAAACTAGCGAAAATTGGAGATTTTTTCTTCTCCATATACTCTGCACAATGAAAATATTTGTGGAAACTGAGACCACTTCTAAATCTTTGTTTAAACCAACATTAAAACACTTTAGTATCCATTTTGCATATAACCAACTAAATAAGTAAGCGCCTGAAGTGACTCTCATTGAATGTACAGTGGGTCACAGCGAGTCTTAATGTGATGTGATATACCTTCCTCAATAGGTCTATCCAAAACAAACTTTAATTGTTGAATTTAAATTAGTAGTTCAGCATTCAACAAAAATCTAACATTTACTCTTTCTTTTTAATTAATTTATAATGAATGCTCTAAAATATTAAGAATTAAAATGTTTTATTATTAATTACTCACTTCCCCAAGTATTTGAGTATATTGATTATATTTGGTAAATAAAGAAAAAAAAATATATATAAGAAAATTTTAATTAATTTAAAAAATTTGTAAGGCGCGATAACTGTTACTGTTATATTTTATTTTGTTTTATACTATTCAGATACAGCAGTAAAGTGTATGATTCTAAACGCGACTTTTGTAGGTTCGATTCCAACTTGATAAGGTGAATTACTTTCATTGTCCCACTCTGGTAACAAGACAAAGCTACAGTGTTGATTTCGCTACTCAATTCTCACGCAATGTTGTGGACGAAAAGTTAGGAATGGGGTGTTTTAACACTAGGTTCCCTCTTTCTACTCTGCTCAAATTTAAGAGGAAATATTATAACAAATAATCGTTAATATTCTTCTCAAAGGTCAGTATGGTCTCAAAAAAAAAATTTTTATATCATATAAAAAACAAAACAACCTCTTTGGAAAGTATTAAGCGAAATATTAATATTATTCATAAAATGTATATTTGACTTACATCATATTGTATGTAAAGTTTTTTTTATAATAATCCAATTATAGTGTTAAACTAATTTGATCGATATTTTTAACATACTAAAAAATAATCAAAGCTAAAACTAAACTCCATATTTATACACAATATTGCAAAAAAATCTATTTTATTTTTATCTGTACAGATTGTATAATTTCAATAAGTCATGTCTCGCATTTCATTTTGATATCACCAATGACAGTACAGATAACATAGAAATAAAAATAAAGACGTTCATATTACGTTGTTAGTAAAATCTTCAACAGTTTAAATTTACTTTCTTCTAACATTGTATTACAAAAAACCTCTGAGTTTTTTTGCAATAATAACAAAATTTTCATTCATTATATGTGTACAATAAGATTGTATAATTTCCAGTAATTGTGTTCATTTGACACTTAATTGTGAACACTAGAGATAATACAAAAACTATATAGATATTTTCGTTACGTTTTTAGAATAACTGTCAACATTTTTGTAGAAATTTCTTCTAAAAACATTAATTTTATTTATAAAAAAAATAATGAACTATAAAAACACCATAACTAAGTGTTTTTCATTAATTATTTTTGTATACAATTCACTAGTGTTTAACAAGAATTTAATTGTACTTCATATGAAATTCGTTAATTGCCTTAGTTTTTTAAAAATGTTATAAAGGCATTACAGTAATTTAGAAAAAAAATGAAATATCTATGAAAATAAAAAAAATATAATCTGTTCCTGTCTTAACTTATATTTTATCTATCTAACAAAAATATAAAATTTTGAACGATAAGCCAGTTATATATGGTTTATATGATAATTTCTAATCTGCAATACTTGAAAGAACTTGAAAGTATCTAAATACTATGCAACTAATTAAAATAAATTATATTTCAGTATGATTGCACTTTCGAGTTAAAAAAAATTGTATGCCCTTTAAAAATGTTTTATTAGAACTGAAACGGGAAAAAATCATGTACAGTTATATGCCATTGCTTAATGGAAAATCCAATTATTCAATAAAACTGAATGCTAATCAATCGTATGTGACTGTTAAAAAAAACAAAACATATTATGTAATAAAACATTTCCAAAGCGATCAATACAAAGTCATACACACATGCATAATGGAGAAAAAATTACAATCCCTAACTTAGCAACTAAAAAAAATAATAATAATCATACTTAGCGTAACTTAAAAGCACTCGAAACGACACTACACTTAACAATTCAAGTTCAAAACAAAAAAGATTCTCGAACAATCCATTTATTGCTATGACTCGCCCATCACTACTGCATCACGTGACACGTGGCACATCACTAACCGGTACTATGTGACCCGAGTACATCACTATTGAAATATATGTCTGTTTAAAGAAGCAACCACCCTATTAATATAAGTCCTTGTAGGACTTTCCACTGAATTGATCAAGTGACATAGTGATGACAGACCACGCGATTGCTTCTGGGCCAGTGTCTACACAAGCTACAGGGTTGCTTCATCACGCGCCATGATGCACACAGGCCACGTGCTTTACCACAGGCCATAGTATACATGTGATTGCCTCTCTACAGGTCACAGGTCACAGTCCTGACAAGCCAGTATTCCTAGGCCACGATGATCAATGATGCGGGCCACTGGCCACGTGGCGTGGTGTGTAGGGCCGCGGCTGGCGCGGGGACGGCGCGTCAATATGCGCGCCTGTCATCCATGTCTGATGACACCTGGGTTTAATTAAATTATATTAATTTAAGATTAAACATATAATAAAATACCTGTTTGACCATTTATGGACATTCATTAATAAAACAAATATACAGATCGGAATTGTCAGCACCACTTTAAATGAAACCACAGTTTTAACTACTCCATAAAAGCATAATATAATTCAGAAAAAAAAATATGAAAAAGTTATTTGTTCAAACAAAATAAATAATAAAATTGTCGTTTTAAAATAAAACGCCATTTGTAAAGTATAACAGAAACACGCACACACTTACCTGTCAAAGCGGCAACGTCGCATACGTATGTGCGTCACACGAAATACAGGTATGGATAAAAATCGTGAAATGAAAAAAAAATCCTACGTCCAAACTGTTGAGGTACCTTGATTAATTTCTTTTACTTTATTTCAGTGAAAGGAGCGCTGCCTCTTCCACCTGTATAATAAATACAGTAACAACACGGTTGACGAATCATACTTGACCTAAAGTTAGGCAAAATATTAAACATTTCATTTCCTCGAGTGGGAATTCAACATACAACCCGTCGCGTTTGCAGTCGCACGTTTGTGCCCCGGCGCCACGTTTGGTCTCATTTCATATTTTTTATTAAATAAAAATAAAATAAAAAATATGAAATAATTATGATAATACGTCGTGGCACAGTTACATGTATTGTTGGTTGTATCTCCAGTCGGGTTGGTTGTATTTCCCCGTTCTGTAATATAAAGCGCGGCGATGAGTTCCGCCACTCAACACGCAACGTCTCGAAAATTCAGTGGTGTGTTGAGTTCAAAATGTCTTAATACTATGTTCCCTCTGTTTAACCTGATACATGGGATAAACTGTTTTATCACTTATTACGTAATTACTAATACATACATGATGATGTTTAGATCTCTTATGGGGAGGGTCATCCGGAGCTTCCTCGATGACCAGCTCGCCGCCGAGGGAAGACACTTCTTCACCCGAATATCCACTGAAAAATATATAAAATAATATATATATAAAAGTGCAAATTAATTATGATATTCCATACATACATACTAATAATAATAGTTGATGATGGTGTCATCTTTTTATTATGAGATTTTTTTTTATTGAAAACATTAAAATTTAAGCCGTCATAGCGTAGGAGCACGGTGGCGGGTTCGATTGGTAACAAGGTAAAGGGCGGCGTGGAAAGTAGGCAACAGTGTCGTGATGGAAACGGAATGTCTTTAAACTAGATTTCGAAGGTCTCTCTGCACTGCTATATAAGGCTAAAAAAAATGTTACTTAGACATTTTTTAAGTAAAACCTGGGACCAAACTTAGGCCTCTTAGAATATTTATAACGAATCTGAATCAACGTATGATTTTGAAACCAAGCATACGTGTCATAATTGTTTTTACCACTATATGGAATATACAGTTCACTTTTATATACTAGAACAGAAAATATATGTTTATTATAATATTTACGCATAGTATGGAGAATGTTGGTGCAAGAGCAGGTTGGCGGCTTGGACTTCCTCTTCCGGAATGGACACGAGGCCACCACCAGAGGCACCCACTACATATTTTTCTGTAACATAAATATGTACAAAAATAATTTACAAGGAGTTTCTAGGCTAGTCGTCGTGCACGGGCACAAAATATGATTGTAAAATCGGCTAGTTGTGGGTTCGATCCCCACTCGAGAAGATGAAATATTTATTTAAATTACATTTCGTCGCTCTGGTGTCGAGGCAAAGCGCGGCGTTGAGATCCGCTACTCAACACGAAATGCCACCAGAATTGTTGTGGGAACGTGAACGGTGGATAACGGAGTGTTACAGTAGGGACCGTCTGCTTACCTTGCTGTGTGCGGGATACAGTGTGAAGCTAATCAATAATAAGTTTACAAATTGTGTAAAAATTGCATTCAGTATATTGAGAATCTATTGTTAAGATATCCCAAATTTTCGGTGGTTTGTCTTATTACCGGAGGGAGTAAGTCAAATTATTAAATAATTAATTCCTTTAAATAGGAATCGAACAAATTCACAAAAGGATTCAGATGAAATTTTACTGTAATATATCTTATACATCAGAACACCATCCATTAAAATACAAAGGCAAAATACATAAACTGTAGTTTATGTAGAGAATATGTATAACTAAAATAAAAAAAATAAGATTAAGCGAGCGAAGTTGCGCATGGAATATAAAAGATAGACATATTACCTTCTCTCTCTCCGCCCGCCCCGTTAGTGACCACAGTGATCTGGTGTCCGGCCATCACCAGCCCACTACCACCTGCACTGTATGACACGCCTGCACCTGTAATCATTATCATTATTATCCTTAACTAGACTAAAAATCTGAATATACCCTTAAGTACAGTTTGCTTATAAAAATAAACACACACAAACATACACATACACACTCCGTTCCCCACATTCTTCCGAATTCTGGAGGCATTGCGTGTTGAGTGGCAGAACTCAACGCCGCTCTTTGTCTCAACACCAGAGCGAAGAAATGGAAATATAAACGTAAATAAATATTTCACTTCCTTGAGTGGGGATCAAACCCACAACCGTCACGTTTCAGTCACACCCTTGTGCCGCTGCGCCACGATGACCTCTAATAAAAGAAGCATAATTTATCATCTATTTTTTTAGTTCACACTGTATGCCTATAGCACAGAGAAGTGTTCGTGAGAATCGAACTCACAACCTTCACGTTTATTGCTTGTGACATATATTTTATCTAATAACATAAAATTTATCAATAACGGTAACTGACCCGGTGACCCCGGCGCGCTCTGGCTGACACCACTCCGTTGCGGGAACAAGTACTGAGTCGACTGCGAACTGTTGTTATTGTTCAAACGTTGACCGCCACTTTGCTAGAATTTCAAAAACAAATTATTATTTATTCAATTACGTAAAAAATGGTAAAATAATAAAAATTGGCAAATATTTTTGTGACTGATTTAAAATTGCTTCCAAAAAGTAAGTGTGTCAGGAAACCAGCATTGGCTCAGCTATATTAAAATTTTATTATTATTAATTTTATTTCTTGCTTCATGTATAGAATCTTTAGTTTACATTGTACTATATTGCACGTGACATTGCCATTACTATATTAAGTATTAAGATAGTCCGCTCCCCACTTGCCGCCAAATTTTAGAGGCATTGTATGATGAGTGGCGGAACCCAACGTCACGCTGGGCATCAGAGCGATAAATAAAAAAAATCTGGAGTGGGAATAGAACCCACAGCCTGTCACGTTTCTAGTCATATGCTTATGCTCCTGCACCACGAGTTGTCTAAAAATCATAAATCGAAACAAATCACATTTATAATATCGACGGGCACTTAATTGTGTTTATTACTTGAAATTTCAATATTTTGTAAATTCAAATATAAAAAAATCAAAAACTGAAAGCAAACGAATTTAAAAAAAAACCCTCTCCCAAGTACTCTTCTCCTTTACTATAGTATCAAATATAGTGTCCAGTGACACTACACTACCTGTTCATGTTCTTCACCAGTGAACAGATCAGGTGTGGGTTCACGGGACAACTCCTCAGGAGTCACTAGACCCGATACGCCAACTTGAGACGGGCTGGTGGGTGCGCTCCTGAGAAAAAAGCGTTAAAAATATATTTCGGAAAATATGGGAAAAATAAATTGGCAATACCTACATACATACATAGCGGATTGGAGTAACGTAATCTGGAATGTAACGTACGTTACATTCCGCCAGAAGACAGTCAATGTCTCCATAAGAAGAAAACGGATTGTCTTAATTTAATCTTATTTAAGTGTCAGAGGGCAACGCCACGCTTTGCCTAGGAACCAGAGTAAACAAATGAAAATATCAAAATATTTAATTTGCTCAAGTGGACTCACAGTTTGTGGCGTTAACAGTCACACGCTTGTATACCTACGCCACGACTGGCCTAAAGAAAAAATTAAATAATTTCGTACCTCGAGGACAACCCGAAAGGCGCACGGAACTGAACGCCGCGCGGGCGCCGCGGTCTGAAGGCGAGCTCTATGAGCTTGCCCTCGCTCTGCGGGTCGATGCGCCAGAAGCTGCCCTTGCCGGGCTCCTCCTGGCTACGCGGCACTTTTATGAAGTATCTGAAACGTTCATGTATGGTTCATGTTAAAATATAAACAAGCTTAGCAGTGGGAGAACCTAGGGTTGAGAGATTCCCACCAAATTTTGGCAGAGGCGTGACTCAACGTCACACTTTGTGCTAATACCAGAACCACTATATCACATCGGGTAACATCGGGCCACAGGAGTAAGAGTTGTTTCATAAGTACTTAAATTATAATTTAAAATGACTTAGCGGCTAATCAACGTCTCTGAGCGACACTTACCTGTTAAGCGACAGATTGTGGCGTATAGAGTTCTGCCACCCCTTGTCGGCGGTGCGGTAGTAGGGGTAGTGTTTAGTGATATAGCTGTATATACCGCTGAGAGTGAGTTGCTTGTCGGGCGCTGACGCTACCGCTTGCACTATTAGTTGGGCGTAACTGAAATTTAAATAAATAAACTAAATATTATATAATTTCAAAACATAATATACATTCTAAAGTTACTGGTTTATTGATTCATGACAGTGCGTGGTGGGTGACGAAAATCAACTCAAATCGAATATAATCATCGGACGAGCGAGAATCGAACCAACAAAGCATGAGCTTATTTTAAGGCATACAATTTAACTATAAATTTATGTTTCAAATATTAAACTACAATTAATACAAATTGTGCAATATACTAACATAATAACAATCAGTATATCTATATACTTTTTAACAAAACATGTCTTACCTGTAAGGAGGTTTCGCATCATCACGACCCTCACGGTGCTCTCTAGCATCTCGTGCATCACGAGAGCTGTACCCCGAGTCGGATGCTGAAGAACCCTAAAACATGTAAAATTATATATTTATTAATTATACATACATAAAAACAAACAACTGTTTTTTATATATAATTAGTTTACATTTAGAGTAATACATAAAGTTGAATGGTACGGTACATCAAACCAACGAACTAAACATTCTTAATCATTTCCCCAAACATTTTCATTTATGGAAAAACAAGGGCGTTTAGATCATGTGATGGTAAGTGATCACCATCGCCCACGACTCTGTGTAACACCAGAGAAGCTATAAGGTGGCAATAGACAGCCGCAGGTAAGCACAAAATACTAAATATCCATTAAACTATAAAAAAAACTAAATATTTACAGCAGTGCCATTGGAGTTAGGCCTTTGGTGTTCAGCTAAGACAGCATACTGAGCCACGAGTCCCAGGTCCGGGTGCCGTCGCCCGGACGAGCCGGCACCTCGTGGGGAAGTTGGACAACTGTTCGTCGCACTTAATGTACCTGAAGTGATTAAGAGGTAAACAGGTTTAAAACCTATAAATTGTTAATAATATATTGTAATATGTGGAATTATCACATAAGTTCCGTTTCACACACATTCTTCGTATAGCTGCAGGGCAGGTAGAGGAATCTTCGCGCAATTCAATACCGTCCTTTGCTCTGTTACCAGAGCGACGAGCGTTCATTCACTATGAAAATAATTCAATCTCCAAGTGTAAATCGAACCCACAACTGTCGCGTTTATTGTGATGTTATTTGTAGGTTCGGATTCGGATGGAAATCTCTTTGTACAAGTAGTTACTAAGATATGGGCGAATAGGAAAAAAATAAACAATAAAAAATCACCTTGAGAGCATCATCTAAACATAAGCAAGCGCAAACTACATAAAAATCTATCGGAATCAAAGTCATACGAAAATTAATTAAAACGCTTAATTTTTATATAAGTATAAGTAACCGGAACCCAACGCCGTATTTTCCTCATTAGCGCAGAGGCACTTACATAATACAAAAAAAAAGTAATTGCCCCGAGAGGAAATCGAACATGCAACTATTAGCTCAAACTCTAAAAACAAAAAAACCTACCTGTAGGCGAAGGTGCTGGACTGCGTCCGTCACTATCAGTGGGTATTGATATACGGAGGGGCGGTAGCGGCGGACCGGAACTACCCGCGCTGCCTCCACTCTCCTCCACAAGAGATTGAAACTCTAAGCGAATGTTGGTTGATGGAAAACGGAGTGTGCATCTGGAAATGAAACAATGTTTTATTAGTATTAACTTACATACATACATTTTTTAGCATATCAAGTCAAAGAGAACGAAGTGTTAAGCACTTATTCCCCACTTTATCATTTCCTATTTACATATTTGAATTGCTATATGATTTTTTCAGCTTCACGCCGTATCTCACATATAGCACGACATTCAGAGTAACCTTTATATACTCCTTCCATACATTGCAAGTCGGGCGGCAGAACCCAACGTCGTGCTTTATCATATTACCAGAGCATGGAAATAATTCACTCCTTCTAGTGAGTCAGCCAGTCATACACCGTTATTTAAACATACCTAACATAATATAACCTTTGTATAATATTATAAACAAAACAATAAGCGTTGTAACTTTTACCTTGACCTAGCAAAATCATAATTATCCTCCAGTGACGTAAGACCGACGAGCTTCATTTACTTGAGGTACTGTCGTAAATAACTGGAGTAACGATCGTCTCGATTGAAAATTAAAGCAACCGTTAAAAACCGTTTAAACCTTGTGAATTGATAATATTTTTAAAAAACAAAGTTACTGAACCCATTTTGATTAAATTAAATATATGTAGGTATAACGCATATTTTTTAGTATATTAGACAATATCTGTAGATATTAGTGTAGTAGTAAGGCCACTTCCACCAATTGCTACACTGTATGAGTGACCCTAGCGTGTATAATTCGCAAGAATAAGAAAATCATATTTTTTAGCTTTATGTACATCATAGAGCGTCCCACATATACCCAGAAAGACAAACAGATAGACAAAAAAATTGTTTATTCAAAAACAAGGTTATTTTGAAATCAGAAAATTTCATATTTCATACGTATAGAAAATGTATAGATGAGTCGTGTGTATTACGCAAACCGTAGTTAACGACACAAAAAACTTAACTGTTTCCTTTTTATCATGCGGGCGAAGCCGCGAGAAAAGCTAGTATAATAACTAATGAAAACCAGACAAACCCACGAGCAGTGAATGATTGGTTATGTAACTATTGCCGATATCTGATTGGTACATACGTACCTACCTGCACTCAGGTCATGGAACGAAACCCATTGAATATTTACGCAGTTTGATCGATATGCTGTGATTTCTTTGATGCCTTGTTCAAATATGCCTGTTTCTAGCCTCTCGCATAGCAGAGCAAATCGAACCTAGAATTAAGACACTGCGTTCTAAAACACCGGCAAATTTTTGAGACATCGCGCGTTGAGTACCAGAGCCCCCGATTGAGAACCCAGAACCATCGCTCTACAGTCCGGCCACTGTCGAGCCACGACGGCCACTACTTTAAACAATAGAACATTCACATCCACACCCAGAGTCCAGACACAACAAATACTGTTTACTACTTGTTCATTCATCACAAATTCATCGCTAACGGCGTAATACGACCGTTAATTACTCCGCCGTCCGTTAAGGGCGTCGCGTCGGACGTGTTGTGACTGTCGCACAGTGGACGCAGTGCTATAGCTATAAAGAGGAGTTAAATTCTATGAAATAGTCGTGAGTAACGAATAAACTTACATATTTGTTAGCTATAGCCATGTAAGCTATAAAATTATCTATTTCTCTTAACAAGTGTCAGGTTCGATTCCCATTTGGAAGAATGTAATATTTAATTTTCATATTACCTGCTCTGATAACGAGCCGCTGGTGAGTTCCGCCACACTCCGTACCTTGAAAATTTGACAGAAAGTCAGAGCGTCTACACTAGGTTCCATCTGCACATCCTGCTAAGTATGAGATGCAGCGTGAAGCTAAATAAATGCCTAGACGCATTGCAGTGTACACAAAGGGAATGTGATGTGAAGACCTTTATTTCATTATTCATTTCTAAAAAAATGACCAATTAACACCCACCTTGCACTATTCTAACCATTATAGTTTGTATTGAACAAATATACAGTTTCGTACATACGACCACAACAACGAACACACAAGCGATATGTACCTTCCGTCAAACTTTAAAATTTCCTAACCCAATATTAATACAACATTCTACTGAAATCTGAAGCTAAGACATGCTATATATTTAGTATAGCTATAGTAAGATTGAGTTCCGTCAGCCGCAGGGTGGATAATTGTTCTAATTAAGGGAGCTTTGCATCTGACGTAATACTGACGAGGCGGCGCGGCGCTGACGATGAGTAGACGATAGTCATTACTTCGCTATTTCTCTTTTGTCTCTTCTTGATTTTCTTAGCTTTCTTTTGTATACCAAAAACAGAACCTAGTGTTAAAACATTCCGTTTTTTGAAATTTGAAATATATAATATTTTCATTACCCCAATTATTCAAAATACGGCGGAAAGTGAAAACCCTACCCTGTTACATACGAGACACAACGTAAAGCTAAAAAATAAACAATAAAAAAAACATTAATAAATCGAATACCCTATAAGGTACCTCAAAAACCAATACCTACAGACATGTAGGTACATATTACGCAACTACATAAAATAGTATGAACAGATGACGATCGACAACAGGCCTTCGTAACACATTTCGTACTATACGAGCATTAGGTGCCTACATGAGTTTTCACTGCATTGTAATCTTTGATTTGATTTGTATTGCCTGTACGTTCTAAGTATTTGATGTCGTTCACGTGAACATGTGGGCCAAAGCAAATGTACTTTGGAATATCAATTCTACGAGAAGTGCCATCAATTACATTATCTATTCTTATCTATTTTTAGATAAGAATAGATAATAGAAGTATCCTCGGAACCAAGTGTTAAGACACTCCGTTTCCATTAATACACTTCCGTTCTGCACTTGCCGCTGAAATCTGAAGGCATTGGCATTTGGCGGAGTGGGGAGCGGAAGTGTCTTGAAAGCGGGACACTAGATTCCCAGGTTCCCTCCGCCTACCTTGCTATTTACGGGATACAGCGTAAACTAAAATACGAATAATACTTAAAATGAACAAATTTTCCAAAGCACCAATCAACATATATATAAATTTCAATACACTCAAACCATTTCCATGTGTAGACATAAATCTAGGGCCCCAGTCGACAATAACATAGCAATTACGTTCTTCCTAGAACAAGTAGGCAGAGGCAGTAGCTAAAATCGATAGCCGGCCAGCTAGTACTACGAATGGCTGGGCTTTATTTATATTATAGCGTTTAAATTGTACAAGTTGGTTCAGATTTCTTATCTATAGGCAACAGGCGTGGGGTTCAAAATAGGTTTTCACTATATTATTTTACCTTTTTTTTAACAAAAATATTAACATTTTGGTTTCAGATAACATTAAGAATAAAACCGTTTAAAAGATCGTGCCGCAGCGGAACAGCATCTGACTGCAAAAGCAAATGTTGTATGTTCGATTTCCGTTCAGAGGAATGATTTATTTTAATTTCATCCCTGTGGCAAAATAAAAGCGCGGTGTTGAGTTTCGCCAATCACCCCATCTTGCATTCGGAGGGAGGGACAGTGTCTAGACTCCATTCCCAATTGTTTGGTGTAAACCTTGGTGGGGAAAAAATCCCAATCCCCTATAACTAAATACAGGAAAGGAAAGAAAAAAATATTTCAATTTTCATATAAATTATGAAATTTGAAACGCACTGTTACCTAAAAATCAACGTCCAACCGTAGCGTAAACAAGCAAGTATTGATTCATACGGCGCGTACATTTGTGACAGATTAATCAACTGACAGATAAGCGTAGTCGCGATATACAACGGTTGAAATCATCTTGTTTTATTTTTCACGCTGTATCCCGCACATACGTAGCAGGGTAGGCAGAGGGATCTTGTCAACCCAGTGATCCATTAAGACCCTTCCGCCGAATTCTGGAGGCGTTGCTTGTTGAGTGAGCTCTCACGACTCAACGTCGCCCTCGTTGCCAGAGCGAGGAAATGAAAATATGAAGTGTTTTATTTCTTGGAATGGGAATCGAACCTCACAACCTCTCGCTTTTAGTCTACAGACATATTTATAGATTGACCTCTTCTTGTTCTAGTCAAGACTTCCACTCGAATTAAGCGGCAAACGCGGAGCTTCAAACAAAAAGACCAGAAACAATGAAAATATCCTTAAACACAGGTAAACATTCCTGAAAACACTATTCACCCGAGTGTAAATCGAACCCACCACCGCTTTTACAGTCAAAAGCCGTGTCCACACAGCACGACAGCTCCTTTACCACACATAGCAATTCACATCCAAGTACTTAGCCAGCCCTCCTTGTAAAATCCCCAATTAGTGATATCAAAGAGACGAGGCCCAGACTGACGCGTCACACGACCTAGTTAGCAAAGCTAGGTGGGCAAAAACAAAACCTGGCACTAAACGTATGTACGCTGACTTGTAATGTAAAGCGTTGCTTTTTAGGGTTCCGTATCTGAAGGGTAAAACGGGAACCTGTCACTATGACTCCGCTGTCAGTCTGTCCGTTTGTTACCAGGCAATATTTCATAAAGCGTGATAGTTTGACAGTCGATAGTTTTACACATATTGCATTTCTGTAGCCACTATAATAACAAATACCTATTACAAGACAAAATAAAATACATAAGGGTGCTCCGATACAACAAATGTAATTTTTTTGCAGTTTTTATAGATACGGAACCCTTTGTGAGCGAGCCCAACTTACACGTGGCCGGTTTTGAGAATATCCATGCCGCTTGTAAAAATAAGCAAAACTTACTTAGGTTAAAGGGAACTTTCATTTCTATGGTCGCTTATTCGTGAGGTAGATAGAGTGTGTTTTACACCAGGCTACCCCTGCCTACCCTGCTATATGAGGTATACAACGAGGTGGATGAAAAAGAAATCAGAAGGAACGATGTGTTATTTTTTATGATGTATTAATGTGTAACTAACATTAATACATCATAAAAAATAGCAAATATGTATTAAATAAAAAAATATTTTCTATTATTTGTTTGGATATTGTATTGATTGGGGAAGGCTGTATTTCATCATATTAACGTTTTGACGTAACTACCTGTAACTGCAGCCAGAATTGTGCCAATTCCATTTGAGTAATACGAGGTGGAGGATATGGAGGAAAAACTTTTGAAAAAAAGGCACATCCACTCTGGCAACAAAAAAGCTTTAAAATGAACCTAAAAGAGAAATACAGTGTGTCTCAACAATAAACTTCCACATCTTCCTTTGAAAATATATACGCAAAAAAAAATCAACACATCTATCTATCATCTATCTATCTTTATATAAAAAAGTTATGGACAACAGCGCAATGTGTACAGACAGCGTATCGATCGGGAGCCACGCGCGTCCTTCACCCCGTGGCCTTTCAGAATTACCCGACTGTTTTGGGGAGACAGCCTAAAATTCACTTAATGGAGCGGCGAGACGGTCTCCGTAAATATATTGGTTAGTAGGGTTATGTTTACTCGTGTAGGTTGTAAATTGAGGTAAAAAGGTATTAGAGGAAGTTCGAAATTATTATGAAATTTTTCACTGAAATTTACATGAGCACCGATCCGATCGAGGAAATTAAGGAGGTATGTCAAATTTTCATTTCCTCACTGTGGTGACGAGGCAAAGAATGACGTCGAGTTACACCACTCAAAGTGGAAAACGGAAGTTTCTTCTTGGGCACGCAGTGTCATAACATTAGGTTCCTAGGTTCCCTATGCTAACCCTGCTATGTGCGGGGTACAACGTAAAGCTAAAAGTTAAAAAAAAGGACAAGGACATACAACTTGTACTTATGCCATATTCCTAATAACAAAGTAAAAAGTATAAAACCTTTAAAAAAACAAAGAACTACAGACTGATAAACCAGCAGCTATTTCGATATTCCAGTCCGCCACGTTATTTATCCTATGCGAAGTTCACTCGTGTAAGTTTAAAAAAAAATGGATTTTTTTCGTTTTTTTTTATGCCGTCGCCACGTTGTGATGTTCGTGCAAAGTTGAAAGGGCCGTGCGAGTTGTGTATTATAAAACACCTCGTTTTCTGATAGAATTAGAGGCCGTGTGACTATACCACGGTTGTGGGTTCGATCCCCACTCGGGGAAGTGAAATAATTATTTACGTTTATATTTCCAATTCTTCGCTCTGGTGTCGAGGGAAAGCGCGGCGTTGGGTTCTGCCACTCAACACGCAATGCCTCCAGAATTCGGCAAAAAGTGGGGAACGGAGTATCTTAACACTAGGTTCGCTCTGCCTACCCTGCTGTGTGCGCAATACAGAGTGAAGGTGTTTTTTTTAAGTTTATAATGCATTGTCTTTAAAATGATAATGTTACTAGATGTCGCCAAAACTAATACAGATTAAATAATAAATAATGACGCACAAGCGGGCGAAGCCGCGAGCAGGTCGCAGCTAGCTAGTATACATGATAATTTACCTAGTTTCTAGTTATTGATTGATACGTGAACTGAATACAATTATAGCACAGCCGGCGTAGTGCGACAAGGGACGAGAATAAATCTGAAAGGTCATAGGGTCTATCGACATTATATATTATTAGATATATAAGTTTGTATGTAATAGTTGAGAACTCCATATATATGGGTATGTTGTAATGTCAGATAGAGTTATTTTGAAAGATATAATATATTAGAAATTTAACATATTAGAAGAGTTTTTTTCTCTTGAATTTTGAATTGAAAAATTGAATTTTGGAAAGTACTACTTACTTAAAAGACATCAAAAGTGAACAACACACTAATTAAAGTAGTAGGTACCTGGTGTCTGAAGTTACGAGAGACGTCGAAGTCACTTATGTAGTCGTACCACGGTTTCAGTAGACCAAACTTATAATCTGCTTACAAGTGCCGTAGTAATATTATTTATAACATTACAGTAAATTATTATTTGTTTATTTTTTTTATCTTCAAGTTGTGTTTGTTAATGAAAATATTAAATATTTAATTTCCTCGGGAGGGAATCAAACCGACAACCTGTCGCGTTTACCCTTTGCAGTCACACTTTGTGCATTCACATAAACTTTCTGAGTTCTTCACTGACACAATGTAGTAGCCGTAGCGGAAAATATTAAGAAAATTTAGATTATATGATATAATCACGGGTTTTAAATAGTCAGCTTCACGCTGTATCCCGCACATAGCAGGGAAGGCAGAGGGAACCTAGTGTTAATACACTTCGTTCCTCACTTTCCGCCGAATTCGGTTTTACCTAGTAAACATGCTTATCATATGTTTATTGTATACAACTTCGGACTTTTATAGTTCATTCACTTCAAAACTGTAAAC
>HE670203.1:0-13336 GCA_000313835.2 Heliconius melpomene melpomene
CAATATATGCTTTACCACCTGAAGTTAAAGTGTAAATTGGATTGGTGTTTTTATGTATTTAAAACCTTTGTAACCGCCCGTTTTGCAAATTTGACCCGTTTTATTTAAGCCATTAAGCGTAAACAAAAGACTCGCGGTCGTAGTAAAACGGAGGGGGACGTAATAGTTACAGGGCGGGCGGGGGTGGGGGCGCGCTGCCTTAGTATTAATTGGACATGTTATACACGCTTCGACAAATAAGGATTGCCGCCCAAACGCGGTGGTCGGTTTCATTATGTTCCATTTCTTTGTTATTATTTAACAAGCAAACCATTGATGCTTATAATTAAGTTAGTGCTTATATATGGATATATCATATATGGAAGTGATATTTCATTTCTAATTATACAATTTTTTTACATTAATTAGAGAGTGTGTTATTCTGTAGTATAACCTATATTACTATAAAGTTTCATCTAAATTCGCTCAGTAATGAATGGATTCATATTTGGTATTTTATAGTAGGATTTCGTATTTATTATTGTAGGTATCTTGCATATACAATCATGACGCGTTTCTAAAATTTTTACACAAAATTTAACTCAGTATAAATTAAGCACCTACTACCAAAAAGTATTACCGCTTATAGCAGGATATGCAGAGAGAACCTAGGAACCTAGTATAAAGATACTCCATTCCAATGAAGACATTACTGTTCTCCACTTTCCCACGAATTCTGTAGACTGGTGCGGCGGAGGAACTCAACGCCGCGCTTCGTCTCGACTCCAGAGCTGATGGAAACCACAACCTATCGCGTTTCCAGTCACTCTCTTTTACTCTCTCTTTATGTCCTTAAGCCACTGGCTTCATTATTATCAAAAACATTAGACTTTTCTTATAAAACATTATCAATATGTGTCACTAGGATATACTTAAACGACACATAATTAATCACACCGAGAGACGTGTGTGATTAGTTAATTACAATTAGTTATCTCCAACGCGAACGCGACGGTGTTGGGCGGACGGCGGCGTCGAGTTAATCTATACTAATATAATAAAGCGGAAGAGTTTGTTTGTTTGTTTGTTTGTTTGTTTGTTTGAACGCTAAGATCTCTGGATCTACTGGTCCGATTTACTATGTTTTTGTTTTGTATGAAAGCTGCATTCTTCTGAAGTGCTATAGGCTATATAACATTACATTATACATATAAACTAATATATTTTAAAGTACTTTCTAATTTGACATGCAATTTATTCTGCCATGTTAATAACAACCGTCGCGTCGCTACGCAACCGTTACCGCGACATTTTGATATTGATCCTTATGAAAATAAATATAATAGTCACTTTTGGCATTTTATTTAGATTGAAATTATAGTTTACTGTATAACATTCTAATAAATAATTGAGGAGATGTCACTGATTCCAAATGAACTAGCCTACGGGCGGCATAGTATGACCGACGCGAACGGGCAGATGACGTTGACGGTTTTAAAAATTTTCATACATTTTCGAACTATTGTTAATTTTTATGTAATTATTTGCTGTTTATAATTAATTTAAACTTGGTTCTCTTCTTATTTTATTTGATATAGCCCGCTAAAATTATCCTAATTAATAGAGAGAAATGTTTAGTTATTTCGTAGAGTCGATATCTATGTACGCACGCACGGAATACTTTAGGTACTTTCCCTAATATTAAGAAATACCTATCCTTTAGTTACTTTTAATCCTTTTGTTGGTTCATTTCAATAACGCAGATAATTTTTTCTAATAATATGTATCTACTTATTATTCTTTTTAATTATTTAGGCCTATATTTCCTTACTAATTCTAATGAAAATTGAAAATAATTTCATGAATATATTTAATAAATATTCTTATAGTTGAAGCAGGCGTAGCCGCGTCCGGGTCCACTAGTTAACTTAGATATTACGAAACGTCACAAAGCGATAGCATATGTAATTATTATGGGGACTTCTCGTGTACGTGAATTTAACTAGAAGTAAATGCTAAAATATGTGTTATAATGTTGTTATTATAACGCTAGGAATATAAAAATGTAATCTTATTTTTTTAATCAGGTAATATGTTGTATTTTATAATCTATCTTTATAGTCTTAGCAGCGTTAAGTTCCGCTGCTCAAAACGCTTCTAGATTTTAACACAGTGTCTTAACACTAGGTTTCTAGGTAATGCTATGTGCGAACAAGCAAAAAAATCGTTTAAGTCACACTTCGAAGTTACGGCGCTCCTAGGTTTGTCTAGTCAATCCTCGAGACTAACTTACGGCTTTTGTCAAAGCCTAAACAAATGACGTTTTCGGTCATGACTTCTCTTTAAAACTAGGAGATGCCAATTTGGTCCGGCAAAAGTCGTTTGACTAATAAACTTCAATCAGGTATTAGAATTAGTTATGTTTCAATGTGTTTTATTATTGTTGTAAATAAATTTTAAAATATATATATAATTTGTATTGTGCAATCTATATATATAAAAGGACTTGTCCTCACTGACTGAGGTAAGACGCACGCACAGCCGTAACTGCTTATGGTAGAAACGTGAAATTTGGACAGATGTTTACTTTCGTAATCTGGACATCCACTAAGAAGGGATTTTGAAAAATTTTAACTCTAAAGGGGTGAAATAAGGGTTAAAAGTTTGTATGGAAAAAAAATTAAGTCGCCACTGATTTTTATAAAATTAGAAATTTAGACACTTAAAAATATTGAATTGAACACATGTTTCGTGGTTTATTAGAATTTACCCCTAAATAAGCAAGCGGAGCTGCGCGCGTCCGCTAGTTTTAAATAAAAACCCTCTGCAATCTAAATTCAACACTTAACATAATAGATTTTTAAAAGATTAAATTTTTAAAATGCTGTGAAAATATATTCTATTTAATAAGAGAAATTTTATATATAAAGAAACAAAATAGAAAATGTTTTAGAAAAATTAATATTAAAAATGTTTCTTAATAAGACCCTCGTGGCACAGTGATTAATAAAGTGATGGTTGTGGATTTGATTTATTTGATATTTGGTATACGGCGACGGGGGTCTAGGGCGGAGAAATCCCTGCCCTAGCAACACGCGGCGTTAAGATCCGCCATTCAAAACGCAATGACTCCAGTTCTAGTCGAAATTATTGCGGTTCTTTTCGCTAGATAGAAATTTTCAAGACCCTTTTTGATACTAGAACCTCTACCATATGCAGGACAGTGTGAAGTTAATAAAAAAATTCTTATGAAAATATTTATTTACTAAAATGTCATAGTAGTACATGTATTTCGGAAAAGTTGAGTTCCTAAGTATTAAACCAATATTGTGATATATTCTCCATTGTAAACAGGAGGCTCTCGAAGTTCTTCGCACCGCGTCAACTAGGGTGGAACTGCGAGTGTGCCGACCCCCAAGCGACGTCCTCGAGAGTGTCACACCACCGGACCCGCCGACCCCGCCTGCTCGGACCCCGCACCCCCACCTGCCTCTCGATCCTCTTAACTGCCATCCTTTACACGCGAGGTGAGATATCACAACTTAGTATTCACAATCACTATTGATAACGATGCATTCGAACAAATCATTTCTTGTATTGAACTTTTTAGGATTTACGTACTTTTAATTATTTATGTAAATTATATGATAAATAATGTAGGATTAAGGTGGACTCGACGGTTGTGGGTTCAATTACCAGTAATTGATATGGAATATTTAATCCTTTAATTTCTTCGCTCTAGTAACAAGACAAAGCAAATTCCGCCATTCAACACGAAATGTCTCGAAAATTCAGCGGAAAATGAGGAACAAAGTGTTTTAACACTACAGTTACGTTTTCCTCTGCCTACCTTGCAATATGCAGAATACAGCGGAAAGCTAAAATAATGTAGAATATAGTATTGATATTTCCTGCTTTTCTTGGTTTCTCGAATCGAATCGAATCGAAGTTTATAAAGAAAATTAATGTGCTTAGTCTATTAAAAGATACTGATTTACCTGTAGTCCACCTGTACCCATTAATTCATAAAATCCGTTTCTTGGTAAGTAAATTAACAATTATCCTATAAAACTAGCATTGTATCTAATAACTTCTGTATTACAAAAAAATATTAAACACTTCCTACGTTCGTGACACTAATTGTGCTATGGTATTTTTAGATTGGTTTATTACTATTATATTCTTTATACAATTAAGTGTGCAGGAAGTTGTTAAATGTCTTCAGTAAAAGTAGTTCATGCAAAGGTAGCAGCGTAAGCAACTCACAGTTCATTTTGAAGTTGAGCTATGAAGCGGGCTTTGTTTTGGGCTTACACATTGGTATTTCGGTGTCGCCGCTGAAATACTACAGAGAGACGGTAGTTCATGTTTATTTATCTTGGCCTGTTGTCGCTATTGATCATTCTGAACGCTACCTAAATTTTCAATGTTACTATCAATTTTTATTAGAGCTATTATTTTTAG
Source organism: Heliconius melpomene melpomene (assembly GCA_000313835.2). Taxonomy (NCBI): domain Eukaryota; kingdom Metazoa; phylum Arthropoda; class Insecta; order Lepidoptera; family Nymphalidae; genus Heliconius; species Heliconius melpomene. The sequence continues at coordinate 4,444 of HE670203.1, forward strand.
GGTTCCGTACCTAAAAGGAAAAATAGAACCTTTATAGAATCACTCTGTTGTTCGTCTGTCCGTCTGTCAAGAGCATTTATCTCGAGATTGCGTATATGAACGTGCGTTTATATGACATTCGCCGTGTAATGAAAACATATACATACTTCCGGTGGTCCTACAATTATGAAATTGGGCAAACAGTGAGAACTTGCAGGACAAATAAAGGAAAAAATCCAAAAACTGAAAATTCTAATTCAAATCATTACAAACTTATAATTGTACTTCATTTCATACAAAATGAATGTACATGGCTGCAAATACAATCTTGAAAGTATTACGGAACCCTTGCCATGCGAGTAAGAGAGTTTTTTATTCTTCATACAACATCAAAGCATTTAAAAAAATAAAAAATGAACTCATGCCATAAAATACAAAGAATAATAAATACTTGAAATACGAGCAATATAGGCACGCAAATGCTAAAAGAGCAAAAGTTTTCCATGTCCGGACATGTCACGCTCACTCGCCAATCGATATCCTTAACAACGAACGCTCGTACAGTAGTATATCTCGGATACTTCATTAAAAGTCAGGAAATTGGTATTCTTGAGTTAAGCAAATAAAATATAGATGCTGCAGAATGGATTTTTATATCCAATATTGAACATTTATATTCAAGGGAGGGTAGTCCATTACTTTAAACAGATTGGTTTTTACATTTAAGCAAAGATTATTTTAACAACTTTAATAGGTTCTTATAAGAGAATTTGTTTTTTAACTGTTCTTAGTAATTTAAATGGCTAATGTATAGGCTTATATATATCACACTTTTAAAATTTGAGTGCCTCAATAAGAACAATTTTCGCATAATTTAAAATACACCTATACAAACAATTATTTTACATATTTACCAAGCTTACACCTTCAGTAATATACTTTTTTTGGTAGAGTAATAAAAAACATTTTATTTAAATTAATATTTTACTACGCTCGTTTATTATAATTACAATGTAAATGTTTATTGATGTAGCAAAATTTTGATTGGTTCAATTGTATTTCCTCAATTTATAAAATATTTCCTAATTTCGGAAGTATTTAATAAATTCTTTGGAGTATAGTGGTATTGGTTGTTTCAATCTTAGATTTAACTAAAATATTCTCACTCTAATCCAGTAACACCTAAAAGTCATTAATATGTTACCGTAGAGTTACGGAAAATGTCACGAAACGAATGAATTTCCCATAATGACAAACTCAGCTTTCATTTCAATAACGTGCCAGCTTTTTAAATACGTAGCTAATTAGGCCTTAACAACTTCTGCGTTATGTTCTTACTTCGTTAATTTTATAAAAGCATGTAATGTAATGGTTTTAATTTTGAAATTTTAAGGTGGATCAAATAACATTTTGGTATATTTAAAATACCAATATTATTTCGATGAAAGTATATTTATGAAGCCGACGTGGCCCAGTGGAACGAGCGTGGATTGTAATCGTGACAGTTGTAGATTCGATTCCCACTCGGGGAAAACAATTATTATTTATTAATATTTTAATTTCTTTGCTTTGGTAACCAGACAAAGGGCAGCGTTCAGTTCTGCCACTCCACACTTTCACACGAAAATTCGGCGTAAACTGTGTTGTCCTAGTTGCCTCTGCCTACCCCCGCTATATGCGGTACACAGCGTAAAACTGAAAGACAAAAGTATAATATTAGTATCGATATGCGTTTTCGTATTCTGTCATTCAAACGCAACGAAATAAAAAGTCTAAATTGGAATTCTGCGGAAAATGGAAAATGCAGTCAGTGTCTTAACACAAAGCTTCCTCTACCTACCCCGCTAGATATATTATAAAAAAGTGTACATACATATATATAAAAGTATAAAATACATATTTAACATAATATATCAACGCAATTTTTTTTCTCAAATAGACTATTTGCCCCATGAATATAGCTATCGACCCAAACATAATTTTCCTAATCTATATAGAAATTCAAAGTCGTTCAATTTCTAACAAACGAACAAACCAACATATTCAACTTTGATAATATTAGTATAGGTAGATAACTAAATTATAATATTAAGTAAAAACTTTATGTAAACTAAATTGAATTTTCAAGTGGACTCAATTTATAGCCAAAGGTTCCGTCCGCCGCATAATTTAAATGGACAGAGTAAAGGCGAAGCATTAATTATTAACATCGAATACTTTAATACTGTTATTGTTTATTATAACAACATTTTATTATAATTTATTTCACAGAGCATCTCATAATTATGTGTTATAATGAAATGAAATAACGTGAGCTAAAAATTAAAAATATTTTAACATATTTGTTCTTTTTTTCTTTTTACAACACGAAAGTTTGTAACATAGAATATATTATACCAAATCGCTACATTAGATAACTGACATGGCCTCAATAATGTTTTGCTTGAAAGTCCAACTAAATAACAGCAAATATTGAAAAAATAATTATGTTTTTTCTTATTTATCCCACTGGAAATGCATAAAATTAAATATTCAGTATAGATATATACCTATATAATATTTTATGAATGATTGTTTCTGTACTTAGACTTTCACAAACGACAAGTAGTGCTACAACATCGTCTTCAGAAGGCAGGGGAAGACGCGAAGCTAGTCCTGATGACAGAAGGACGCAAGACTTACATTTACCAGATCTAGATCGGCCTTTACCGGTTTACGATATACAATATGGCGTAAGTAAAAAGTTCTATTAAAATTCGAAATTCTGTACAGTTCATAATTTTTAAATACAAAGCAAGCTTTTTAACGACTGAGTAAGCTAGTTACAATAGTTAAATGTTACTTACTACTTACTCATGTCTCGTATTTAACATTGTAGTGACATAATGTTTAATTAAGTACATAACGCTACCGCACAACCATTCCGGACTTTAAAATTATAAAAACGTTGTCTAATATTAAATACTTCAAAAGAAAATAAAATTATAGCCTTACTTACTTTTAAACGCCTTGCAGCCATTCAACAAACCTGTAATCTAGATAAATGCGAATACGCCACAATTATACTTGTATTACAATTTACATAGTTTTTTCCCTATTTTAAACTTTAACAACACAAAATGTTTTTTAAACAACAGCAGTAAAGCCCAAGTACAACATGAACCAGTAATATTGTTCCATTAATTCGTGCGTTACAGTTGACTTGCATATTGATCTGCCATATCATTTATTCAGTGGCTATCGAGTGCCACTGACTGGCTTAATTTACATAATAAAGGATATACTGTGTTAGTTTACTGGTGTAAATGCTATTGTTGTGTATGAAATAACAATGGCAATATATTTTGATTTGTTGTCGTAAGTGACTTTAAATCGGTTACATTGTTTCGTGGAAACACGTTATTTATTTACATTTAAATAACAAATGGACTATTTGACGTAAAATTTTCTAATCTTATCTATTATTGAGATGATATTTTAGTTGCCTTGTTTAGTTGTTGTTACTTGTTTAGTCTTTACCATAAAATAAAAAAAAAATATAATTTGCCATTATAAGTATACTAGCGGACGCGCGCAGCTTCGCTTGCGTATTTAAGGGTGAATTCTAATAACCCATGAAACATGTGTTCAATGAAATATTTTTAAGAGTCTAAATTTCAAATTTTATAAAAATCGGTGCCGATTTGAAGATTTTTCCATACAAACTTTCAACCACTTATTTGCACCCTTAGGGGGTGAATTCTAGAAAACCATGAAACATGTGTTTAATTATATACGTTTAAGAGTCTGAATTTCAAATTTTATAAAAATTGATGACGATTTAAAAAAAAAACCTATACAAACTTTCAACCCCTTATTTGCACCCTTAGGGAGAGAATTCTAAAAAAAGATGAAACACGTGTTCAATTAAATACTTTTAAAAATCTAAATTTCAAATTTTATAAAAATCGGTGTCGATTTAAATTTTTTTCCTTACAAACTTTGAACTCCTATTTCACCCCTTTAGGGTAAAAATTTTTCAAAATCCCTTCTTAGTGGATGCCCAGATTACGAAAGTAAACTTTTGTCCAAATTTAACGTTTCTACGCACAGCGGTTACGGCTGTGCGTGCGTCTTACCTCAGTCAGTGAGGACAAGTCCTTTTATATATATAGATCACACACAGTATATACCTAATATACATATTTTATTAAACAATATTATTTGCGGCGTTCAGTTCTGCCACTCAACATGCAATACCTCCAAAATTCGGCACTAAGTGGGGGAAGGAGTGCCTTAACACTAGGTTCATTCTGTCTACCCTTCTGTGTGCGGGATACAGCGTGAAGCTGATTTATTTTTATATTATATTTAGTATAATGTTATAGTATATTATGCTAGTGAATAGAAATATATATTTAGTGTAGAGCTAGAATACGCTATTTAATTCCTAATCCCATATTCCTAATAAGACTCCATATGTTTACGCTTCAAAGGACGACGGTTCTGTGGTGAGTATTACAGTACCGTATATAATATATTATGTAAAATATATAATAATCCTATTACACAGGCTCGAGACCGACAAGTTTAGATGGAGTTCGTAGACTGCTTGCAAATATGAAACTTGTCACATGAGAATTATATACTTGTTGTCATAATACGAATATATATATACTTAAGTACTTATTTTATAATGCAATAAAATGCTTTATTGTCGTAAAGTTTTAACTATTTTGGGTATTTGTATATCAACTGATATAAAATAAACTTATATTGTCTTTTTAACGTTTAAAAAAGGTTGCAATAAAGATTTTTACAGTGCAATTTCAAGCGAATGACTAATCGTTTCAAACGTTAGGACTTTGTTATTTATAGCTTTTAAAGTCTAGTTCAAATTATATAGAAAAGCATTGCATGAACATCTGCAAGAAATATATTATTTATTTATTATTTTTTTATTTTGTACAATGAAAGTTATTCTAAGATTATAGCCATTGTGGGGTAATGGGACTGTTAGCACCAATGGTTTTTTTTTAATCAATATAATTAAATATTATTTGATCACTCTAACAAGACAACGCAGTGTTTTAAAACAAGGCCAAAAACAGAGAGATTGAGATTGTCTTAACACTAGGTACTCTCTGGTAAATTTAGTCGAATACCTATAATATAAGTCATACATAACTTTAGTATAAGAAAAAATATTAATATATATATAATACAATTATAATATAATACAATTCTTTCAGGAATTCGATATTATAATGACCAAAGTAAACGGCTCACTGGGCTTCACGCTGAGGAAGGAAGATCACAGTGCACTTGGACACTACGTACGAGCTCTGGTCAGGGAGCCCGCTCTCAGCGACGGGAGGATACAGCCCGGGGATAGAATTGTTGCTGTAGGTATCCTGTTTAATGTATATAAATACAAAAGATTTAGCAGCATAAGTAAGAGAAAACTGTATTGGTTTCTAATAAATCGTTTTTACCATGATTTTAACGTTTTTGATCCAAAATGGCAACTTAGCACTTTTTTGTCCGCAACGCTTACAGGGAGGCTAGTCGTGGCGCAAGGGCAAGCAAGTGCGACTGTAAGCGCGACGGGTTGTTGGTTCGATTCCCACTCGAGAGAATGAAATATTTAATATTTACATATCCTCGCTCTAGTAAGGAGGCAAAGCTGAATACAAACAGGTGCGGCGTTGAGTGCCGCCACTTCACACACCATGCCTACGGAACTCGGCGGGAAATACAGCGTAGAGCTAAAAAACCCTTATTAATGAGGTATTTATAAGGATTACAACTACTTATCGTAATAGTTTATCAATTCGGTGTCTTTTGATAATATCTCTATGGAATTAAACATTTAAAAATGAACGTGACTATCCATAAGTTTATTCTTATGTATTTATTTACAAATTTTTCAGACGTTGTAAATTGTAAAAAATAAGGTATACCAACTTTATTCTACTTCTAGTAGAAAAACGCAAAATCCCTACTACTTTACACTAAATAATAACAACATAACAACTCTTTACTTACAAGAATAACATGCCAGGTGAACGACACGCCAATGTCTAACATGTCGCACGCGGAAGCGGTCGCGTTTCTACGCGCGTGCGGCTCCGAGGTGCGCCTGAGGCTGTACCGGGACCACGCCGCTACGCCAGTGTCACCGATGTCACCGAAAGAACCCACTGACTCTGATGGACCTGTCAGGCCTAAACCACCTTTGAGGTACTGTAAATATACAAATATATTTTACTATTCATTGATATTTAGACAATTTTTTCATGAAGCTCTGAAAAATAACAAAATCTATACTATCTATACTAATATAATAAAGCGGAAGAGTTTGTTTGTTTGTTTGTTTGTTTGAACGCTAAGATCTCTGGATCTACTGGTCCGATTTACTTTGTTTTTGTTTTGTATGAAAGCTGCATTCTTCAGAAGTGCTATAGGTTATATAACATTACAGTACATATATAAACTAATATATTTTAAAGTACTTTCTAATTTGACATGCAATTTATTATGCCATGTTAATAACAACCGTCGTTGCTACGCGACCGTTACCGCGATATTTTGATATTCATCCTTATGAAAATAAATGTAACAGTCACTTTTAGCATTTTATCTAGATGTAATTATAGTTTACTGTATAACATTCTAATAAATAATTAAGGAAAGAAATGACCTAGCCTTCGGGCGGCATAGTATGAGTATGACCGACGCGAAAATATTCTTATAGTTATCAGGCGTAGCCGCGTCCGGGTCCTCTAGTAATATAATAAAGCGGAAGAGTTTGTTTCTTTGTTTGTTTGTTTGAACGCTAAGATCTCTGGATCTACTGGTCCGATTTACTTTGTTTTTGTTTTGTATGAAAGCTGCATTCTTCAGAAGTGCTATAGGCTATATAAGATTACATTACAAATATGTACTAATAAATTAAAATACTTTCTTATTTGACATGCAATTTATTGTCTGCCATGTTAATAACAATCGTCGTTGCTAAGCACCGGCTTGCAAAGTTTCTTTGTTGTTTTAAGAAAACGTCACCCAAAATGAACTTATATTTTGATATTCATCCTTATAAAAGTAAATATATTATATAATATTTAATAAATATTCTTATAGTTCAAGCAGGCGTAGCCGCGTCCGGGTCCACTAGTTATAGTATATTTGTATTATATGTGTTATTTGTTTGTATATCTTTGTGTCAAGAACAAGTGGTAACAGGACTTGAATGTACAGCAAAAAATGCTTTTTCAATAGAATCAAAGTACTTACATAGACTTAGCAAGGCTTAAGCTACTATTCAGAGGTCGCCAACAAAAGCGTTGCGTCGATACTAATACCTTACCTTTTCAAAGTTGTTTATTTAGATCAGAGACTAACGTATTTGTAGTACAAATCTGGGTCGGGATTGCTAAACTTTTTTTATAAAGGACAATAATTTTTTTCTGTATTTTGTATACTAAAATTCTCCCAAGCAGAATTCATATTTATTTACAGCAGTAAATAACAAATGCAAATTGCCTGTAACATGGGCATTTAACGAGTGAAAATCTTACAATTAAAATTTGATGTATTTATTTTATTTGTACATTTTTAACAGAGCTGAAGCAGTGTCAATGCTGTGCGACCTGGCCGCACGTCGCCTTACCCCGGACACCGGCGACGGTTCGCGCTCGCCTTGCTTATCGCCTCGTAAACATAGAAAACTTACTAAGGATAACCATTACGAAACACCTAACGGTAAGTTTGTTAATATAAGCATTGCTAACTTAATTTTTCGAAGATATATAAAGTTTAAATATTCGTTGCACATTTGGTTTAAGCTATTGAATTTAGGATAATTGGTACCTATTTATAATATAGAATATTTATAGTAGCACGGAAGTTAAGATTAATAACAAATTTTATATAACAACATTAATGTCAATAAACTTTTTATTATTGCAATTATTAATTAATTATTTATTTACTAACTAACGCCATATATTAGCGTTTCGAGCGTACCAATAAAATTTAATGTCTTGAATTAATTTTAAAGGAAAAATATTATTTTAAAATATTACACAAAATTCACAAATTAAAAAATATTAAAAACTATCTACTATCATAAGTTTTGACATTATCTATGTTATTTCAACAAACCTTAGATTGAAAAGAATCTAAATAAGTATAAATAAATTATAAAATTAAACTATCTCTTAAATAGATAAAATAAGAGCAACAGACAATTTATTAATATAAATTCTCATATCTGTCAGATACAATGCAATAAATTAATTTAAGCTTCTATTGTGCATAAATTTTAGCTAACCATCGTAAATACTGCGGTGACCGAACAAGCAGCTCGAGCTAGTGATTTAAACTAATGAATTTTACAGTTAACAATTTCCTATATAATATTAGTTATTTATATTAATATTATATTATTTCTTGTAAATATAACCATTTGTATCCTACTGTGTACGAGTAATGCTAATATTTTTTTAATAGTTATACTACTTTATTTACTATTAATTTGTTTGTGTTAAAGGATTACGCATATAGGAGTTAAAATAGAAATTTACATAACATAATTGCGAGACCCTTTAATATAACGTTTTATTATATATATAAATACAATAAACCAACAGTAAATAGACACACAAACACTGCACTAAGTCTAAGCTAGTAGGTTTTCCGCACAGATATGCCAAGTTGCAACGTAAAGCTAGACACACACTCAAAGCGTGTAGAGAGCTTCAAGCGTTCCCAAACCATCGACTGTCATTCCGAACTATCGGGAACGGAACGCGCGACGTTAGACCGTCGCACCATGGAACGTTCAGCTACCATGGACCCACCATTAGATTCTATTAGGATCTTGCGCGGATATTATAATTATTGAAGAATTGAAGCGGCCTCGTTCTGTTAC
>HE670204.1:0-13162 GCA_000313835.2 Heliconius melpomene melpomene
AAAATCGTAATATGTATTCGTATGTAGCGTAGCGTTCCATCCGGCACGGTACAGCCGGTAAGACAGCCAACATTACTTCTATCGGAGCTGTGTTTACTATAGTAAATCTAGCTAAATAATTAGAGGAAATACTTCCGACTAATAATTAATAGTTGAAGTATATGAACGCAACGATATCTACGGCTGATTGCAAACTAGAACCACGTAACTGTAAAAACAGCGTTGCGTTATCTAATAGCATTTGTTGATACAAAAAAATAATTTATCGAACTCTTTCTAGTTGTTTAATCTATTAAAATAATTAATTAAATTGTCATGTTTTCTCCTTCTCAGCTTTACTCTGTATTCCGCATACAGCATGGTAGGCAGAGGGAATCTAGTATAGGAATTCACTTCTTCTTTTTGCCTTAATGACAATATTTTCTTTATTTTGATAAAAAAGAAAGAGAATAATGTTATTTATGACTTACAAATCTTTTTCAAATATGATTAGTATTCAATATGACTGTAATAATATGAAGCAAAATATTGTACACGTATACAAGGGTATATATACTGTATATTTATGAATGCTATAATATTATAAATGCACCTTTTTAATGAATGTTTTTTGCCGCTTTCGCTTTCTTAAACAAAATGGCATATTTTTTTTTAAACATATAAAAAAAAGTTAACAAATTTAATTTATGTCACTTTAATTTGATAAATTCAGAAATTCCTTTTGAAATACGTGTATCGAAGTCAGTGAAAGCAGTATGCATAATTTTTAGCGTAAAACATTATAAGTTAGTCACAGGCAGTTAAATGCAGTATGCAAATAAAATATATACTTTGCTCTATTTCATACAAAAAAGGTTAATCATTACAAAACCCGTTAATAGAAAAGTAGGGCTAAATAATTACTAGATACATAGGTACAGTTTAGCGATGGACCACGAAATGTAGAGTTCCATAAATATTGATTTTTTAGCTTCAAACCACATCCCGCTTTAAGTATAGGCAGAGGTAACTTAGTCTTCACTCCATTCCCCACTTTCTGGTGAATTTTTAGACGTTGTTTGGCTGAACTCAACGCCGCACTTGTCGAGGAAATGTAAGTAATTGATACTGAACTTACGAAGCAAATTATGATATAGTAGTACGAGTATATTTAATCCATACAGTAAACAAGCGTAGTAAATTAATAACAATAAAGTTCGTTACTGGCGATGTTTTATTGGGAACGGAGTGCTTGATCCAAGGTTCCCTGGTTTCCTCTGCCTTCGAAGTTCATTACTTTGGTTATTTACTATAGGGTTTCTGCTCAATTAGTTTTCTCCTCTTAAATAAAATGACTACTTATCATAAGATTAGAACTCAAAAAAATACTTTTCATAAACAAATTCTTTTAATATTGATAAATAACAATTTCTTAGAACATATTTAAACATTTCTTTAATTTATTTAATGTAGTTTATCAATAGTACTACAGTAGTAACACAGCTGCTATGTACGTTGAATAGATAGCATATTGTTAAAAGTTACAGTTTATATTTTTATATGAACCATTGAGAACATTCTAGAAAAAGAACAACGAGGATGTTAACACTAATAACTTCCAAATTTACAATATGTAATGTATTCTTAAGCAATATGACCTCTCCAATACTAAACAATAAGTTTGTGTAGCAATTAATTGTGACCTTGTTTTAGAGGCTGGTTTTATTATATCATTTCACTTAAATATTATCCTAAATTCCTATCTATATGTTAAACTTCATCAATTAAAACGTCAATTAATAACGCTACTACTAAAAGAATTTTACTTTTTTACCATACCTTAACTACAGTAGTTAAAGTTATTTAGACCTTTGCCTAAATATTACTATTTCAAACAAGCTCGCTTACTTATTTCGCGTTTCAACGAGTCTAACTTGTTATTATCATTAAACTGCGTTATCTAATAACTTGAAAAGGGATAATTGTCCAATTAGGTACCAGTCAAGTTTAACTGTGGTTCACTTGTCATATAGTTCCTTTATGTTAATTACAATCTAAAAAGGTACAGTAATATTTATTAATTTCTCATAGAATAATATAGTGAGTAAAAAAGGTTTCAAACAAAAAATATGTCTTATTTAAATGTAAAATATGTTTTGAATATTAATATACATGAAATTAAATGTTTAATTAAAATAAATCGTTATTTTTTAATTAAAGTAAAATAATGTAAATTATTTTAATGTAAATTATTTTACTTGTTAACATAATTGGGAATTTAAATGTATATACGAGTATTAACAATTATAATTCCATTCAATTTCGATTTAGTAATCTTTGCTATTTTTCACTGTAAATCTAATCAAATCAGCTTCACGCTGTATCCCGCTATATGCGGGATATAAATTTTAAATAAATATTTTATTTCGTCGAGTGGGGATTAAACCCACAACCAGTCGGTTTACAGTCACATCTTGTGCTCCTGCGCTACTACTGGTCTTACTTAAAATAAAAAAATCTTATTAATCTATCTTATAATTATTATTACTACTGCAATTATTATATTTACATCAATTATATATTACATAAAATTTTATTATCGCAAAATTTCACAAATTTAATTCTTTATTTAGGAAATAAAGCCAAATCTTTGTTTATGGAAACATACAAAAAGCTAAAAGTATGGTGGAGCAATATGTATTACCCATCTTGTATAAATGATTATGCGAAATATATGATAATATTTAGTATTTATAAAAGATTAGTTACACAATAGTGTATTGTAGGAGCCTTGGGTGTCCACTACGAAAGCCGGGCACGTGCGCGTGCGCCGCATTAAGCAAGTGTGCCCATATGACCACTCATATGCAACACGAATCGCTTTCTAATTACTGGAACCTTCGAAAATAGGAAAAATGTGAGAAAAATCAGGAAACTTTAATATTTCTAATTTTTATTAATATTAAACCTAGTAGTCTATCAAATATCGATTTGGTTTAATTCATATATGCAAATAGTTAACTTGGCAATAGAAATACTAATTATATTTCATAAATAATAGTGCTGTATAACTAATTGCCCCATTAACGACAATTTGGTACCAAAACAATAATAAAAATCTATACAGACACAATTAATACATTAAAAATAGAAGCTACACTATTTCAAGTAAATATGTGAAAAGAAAATTATAATACACAAAAGATTTTTTTTATGAATGGTAAAGGGAAAACTTTTCCACTTACATAGACTTGTAACTCCCAAACTGTTAATCATCTTGGGAAAGTGCTGAGAAAATACTGTTGCAGGCTGCATTCAGCTGTCAAAACGTGCAGGGATCAAAGATTGCGATTGCGATAGAATGAAATTATTGCCTTTCAGTAAATGTTACATATACTTGCTTATTAAATTACTAGTTTCTGCCCACAGTTTTAGCCACTTTAGATTTATATTTCACTGGTGTAATATTACGTACAAAAGTTTGTTAAATCTTTGAAATTTGTTTCTTTAGATTACGACCAAAAAAGAGTTATTGTTGAATGTTAATGAATTTGAAATAGTTGAGTGTAATAACTAAAGTAATTTGCAATACAATTAACGTTGCTTATACAGTATTTCAGAATAAAAGAAAGACATTTAATATTATCATAAATTATGATTATTTCATGTGAACTGATGTAATTTTAGTTCTACATTAGAACTATCAGATCCAAATAGGATAAAAATACTAATTTTATAAATATATAACTAAAGATTTTCATATAACAATAATGATTAATTGTTCTTGATGCATTAGTATACGTTTCACATAATGCTCGACCGGTCTGGCGTTGTCCTTAAACTCAGTGCCTAGAAGAGCACAATTACAAAATGGATGATATTCTTCATCATAACATCTCGACCACAATAGTTATTCTAAAATATTGAATACACTTATACTTACATAAATTAGTAAATTCATTTACCTTAAGAAGTTATTTAGATAGAGTAAAGTAAATCATACATTTTTAAAATTGCTAACTTGACCAAATATATGTTTGGTTTTTTTGGATACACATAGTACAACGTTGGGTTGGTATAACAAAATCAAATCAGCTTCACGCCGTATCCCGCACATCACGCTCAGCAGGGTAGGCAGAGGGAACCCAGTCCTAAGATACTTCATTCTTGACCCTCCGCCAAATTCCGGAGGCATTGCGTGTTCAGGTGAGAAATTCAAAGCCGGGCTTTGCCTCGACACCAGAGCAAAGAAAGGAAAATAAAATTTAAGAATTTCATTTCCTCGAGTGGGGATTGAACCCACAACCAGTATGGCTTACAGTCACTCATTATACCCCCTAGTATTATATCAGTATAAGTGGAGGGCTTTTGTCTCTGATGAATACGTACCAGGAAGACCCACCAGAGTGTAAAGCTCACCGTTATATAACAGTTGCATTCGTGCCACCGCTGTGCATATACGTATGCAAATATTGCGCAATTTGATAAAAGATTAACGTCTCGGCGACTGCAGGTTACTTTATCTATTAGTTAGTAGTTACCTATATCAACATTAGTTTAACTTAAATAAATATTTTAAAATGTATTTAACCGTTCAAGTCAAAAGATTGTAAATAATGAAGATATAATAAACAAAATTATTTAAATGCAATATATTAGGGAAATACTAAATCTTTAACATCTATGAAACAAAACTTCTATGTGTAATTAATTTCTTTTATATATATATTTTTAAATCATGCTTATTCTATAAAAATATAGCTTGCTATAAATAAGTTACACCATGTGACTAACGGTTTAACTTAACGTCGTCCCTAATGTGGTTTAAAATTTACCTTATAGCCCTGTCAAGGTTTCTAAGGCATTACACAACCTCAGAAAACATTATTTAATTAATGTTGCTTAAGTGTGGCTTAAAAATATTAGTAACTATTAATTTTTGAAGTGTTTACAATTCAGAAGACGACTAAAGTGATCGAACTCTTAATGGCCGGACATAGCCAAAATATATAAAATTTCTTTTAACGATCTTAAAGGTAACTTACACCTGGAGGATAATTTTTTTAAAGAAAGGAAGAAACTAGAAGATTTTTATATAGATGACAGAACTAGAAGATTTTTATATAGATGACATAGCTATATATTCGGTAAAAGCACCAGTTTCACCACCACCACTACAAAGACGTTCACTTAATAACTTAAAACAACAACGGTAGAAGCTTATTCATTTCAGAATGCACTTGCCAATTAATTTTAATTTTACAAGCGTAGAGAATGTTTACGATTTGTGAAATGCATTTTATGGTAACTGCGTCCGTTACGCTAAAAGGCTTAACATGTTAAAGTTACCATTAACCTGAATGCTCACTCCAAATACCCAGTGACCTTGAAGTAGTTCCTTCTAGGCACGTCAAAAATGCTATGGTTGTAAAAATATGCCTCTACCATGGTTTGTGGTGGTAAAACGGTAACTGTTCCATGACAGTAAACTATGGATATGACAGAAGAATAATGTACTAGAGGTGTTCATGTGTGATAGCATCGTAGAGTTCATCAGATTTCTCAGTTTCTAGAGAACAGGCAGCTGAGTATATTGAAAGGAGCTAGTACAAAAATGAAAAACAAAAAAGTTACTATGTTTATTTTATGTTTACAATTTAACTACAAAGAAAACTATTTTCCGCATTCGTTAACGAGCACCGAGAAGACTATAGTAACGATAGCTTATAGTCAAACAATATCTCATTGTGTTTTTACTACTGCTATTCTACTAATATTTAAGTACCTCGAGTCACGTAGAGGCATAGCACGTGTACTCGACTCGATTTATTAATATTATTTTTCGCTATCTCTGTACATACACAAAAAAATACAAAAAATACCAACCATTCAGAGAATATATTTATATATTGTTATATAGAATGTAGGCTGAATATTTATTCAGGTCAGGACCTGGATAAATATTCCGCTATATAACGTCTCGATGGAACATGTAATGTAATGTTAAAAATATACAATCATAGAATATTTACCATATGCGAAAAATGATTCTACGGTTATTTCAAAGCAAAGCTACTATATTTAGATAATAAGTTTCTATTAGTAGGTAGAACGTGATGATATGACATTGACTTTAATGTTTTGTTTAAAACCATGTAAAAAATACTTCGAATCATTAACGACAACCAACACTTCTTACATACACATTGAGGTAAATATAAGTACGTGTCTTTTTATGTTAAAAAACCACAACATCAATAGAAATAACTCTAATTTCAAGTACCTTACATTTATCAACATTTTATAAACAATATTAGATTATCAAACTCTTTATCATCATCATCATCATCATCAGAAATATGTTTTATTTTGTTCTAAGCAGTTTCATATTAAAATGAAACTTTTCGGCATTCCAAATACGTTTACAAAAGCGATACTTAACTTTTTCATACACTCTGTTACATATTGGAAAGACCTCAAAAGTGGCCTAATGACCGACCTGGTACCACCGACCGACCTCAATTGATTCTGACATAACCATTACGTTGTAGGTTCTAGATCACCAAAAAAAACTATTGTGCTCGTGCATAGTTCTATAACAAATTATAGTTTCCGTAACGTTGCATAAAAACCATACGTGTACTTTGTTTTCCAATTTTGCAACCTGACGTTCACTAATGGCTGTCTTTAGGCGGGATTATGTCAGCCGGTGCTCTAAATACTTCCTTGTTGTGTGTTTATTATAGTAAAAACTAACGGACTACTTTCGTATAATTTTATTTTGTTGTGAATTGTTATGTAGGAAATTATATTGTTATATAGAATGTTATACAAATATTTATTTTATACACTAATATTTTTTTATAGTTAAGCGTTATCTGACGCGTAGTTTGTCAATGTTTATAGGTATATAGGTATTGTAAGTATAGTTCACTCTTTAATTTTTATCAATTCTTCAAATAATTAGTTGTTATCAAATTAGAGAATTACTAATAAAAATAATTACAAATATGAACATTCCGCTGAATGGATATCATTTCATAGCCATCACTTTTATAGCCTATATTATATTTATTTATTGATTACCTATATTTTAATAATTTAAGTAAGTTTAGTTTCAAACGTAAATAAATATTTATTTAATTTCGAAATTTAATATATTAATAAAGCAAAGAAGAAAAGAGACAAGTAACACCGAGATAACATTAAGAATATCGTACTGTGTAATAATTCATGAAAGTACTATAAGTTCTCTTAGTTTACGTTTATTTTTATTTTTATATTTAAATTATATTTATGGATATAAATTCTAAATTAGACTAATGAATACTTTTAATAATATATATCAATGACTTAATAAGCATAATTAACATTAAGTGAGAGTCTCTTATAAAAGAATATTGCTATCGAATTTTAATTAAAAATATGTATGAATGCTATTTATATTGTCTTAAAGATTTTAATTTATCGATAGTAATATAAAATTAATATGATAGTTTAGTATCGCATCAATATGAAAGCAATCAATTTTCTAATAACTTTCATCTGCTGCGGGTAATTCAATACAGTTTGCATTGAGAAGCCAGCTGTAGAGAAAACAAATACTTTCTCTAATACTTCTTCCTTCACAAATTGATACCAAAAGTCCAATTCAATAAGCATACGTATGTTTAAATTCAAAGAATAAGGTATTCGTTGATAATTTTGTACATTTTTATTAAAATAATATACCGGAAAGTAGCAGTTACAATTAAATGATTTTATCGTCTGTGAATAAAATTTATGTCATTTAAATATTACGGCAATGAATACTACTACTACTGGCATTTTAAAAATTTATCATATAAATTAAATCGTTGCATAACTTTTCTCTATAAAATTATTTTTATCTTTTCTTTACTAATGTTAAAAAAATTCTTATTATATAACTTATAGATTTTTTTATTAGAAAAGGATATTAAAAGGATAGTTGTCCTTAAAGTTTCAAAGTATACAATATACACATAATATTTAAATACTACTTATTATTATTTAAGTATTCTATAGGTACTTTTAAGCATATTTTCTTAAAATGATCATCTTTTTCATACATTAAAATATTTATTTTCTGCAAAATATTTTTCCTGTTAAAATTTATCTCCTAAAGTACTCCTAAGAATTCAGGGGCGTCATGATGCAATGGTACAAACATGCGACTGTAGACGCGACGGTTATAAATTCGATTCCTATTTAGAGAAATTATTTAATATTTTCATTTGTTGAGTACCACCATTCAAGGCATTCAAGACGAAAAGTGGTGAACGGAGTATTTTGTGTTTGAAGAAGCGTGGAGATGAAAAAAAAGTCTTTTACCTATAATATGAACAAATTACTCAATATAATATATTTAGAATAGCATTTTAATTTAAAATCTCAAAAAGCCTCACAGTAACCAAATGTAAATACGACGTACATTCAAAAGTAACTTAAAAAGTAATTGTTAACATCGTGAAAGATAAAAATCATTTAGTGTGACCCAGTGGTTCGCCATTACTTATGTAACGGTGCCAGTGTGCAACCGGGAGCTGAGGTCAACGCAATGTTTACTTTGATAGTAAATTACCTAGTGGCCGACTCTCCTCTTTTGTTGTCGAATTTCATTTATTGAATGTTTTATTCCATACCAAGCTATATTTCTGATATAGCAGAACCAGTTTCGACTCTCCGTTCTCCACGCACCGCACTTTCGAGACATTGCCCGTTGAGTGCGGAACCTAAAGGAGGATTTGGATCAGATTTAAACAAAATAAAACACAACCTAAGGTGCGTATTTATAAACCACTCTCAACTCTAAGATCGATCTTGAGATGTCGTTTTATCAGTCGCACATATCAATGTGTAACTATACAAACATAGAACAGCAGATTATTTAACGCTCGATATAAGACAAACATTTAACTTAACTGTTTTTAAATTGCCATTTCATATATATTTTTTTCGTATAAGCAATATACGTTTACTGCTATCATTGAAATTTAATAAGTTAAATTTAAGAAAAATATTGAGAACGAACACGCTTAAGTAGAGTTAAAAAGTTTTGCATTACAAAAACTCCGGTCGTTTACACAGAAATTTCGTATAATGAACATTCGTTACAGATTATTGCTGCATATTTATGCTTAAACAAGTAAAGATTTCTCTTGTTGACCTCATTATTAATATTTCTAGAGAATAAAAGAACGGTTTCACCCTCAGATCTAGAAATTTCTCCTTATCGGTAGTTATAGAAAACTTTAATTTTTTTAGTGCGAAACAATTCTCAATACAAGTGGAAAAAGGTATATAGGTACATATATATCTTGTTCCATATATAACATTATGCTATATACATATTTATATTTATTTATACGCTCGAAGTAGCAGGGTGTTATTACAATTTAGATTGTCAGTCAATAGTTAACTATGTCAAGGAATATTATCTCTTATTCATCATAGATATTGATTTACTTGAACGTATTTAGTTCGTTGGTCCGTTAAGGAATGTAAAATATTAAATTTCCACACAAGAACCTCAGTTTGTCTAATGTAATATACGTTTTTTAAAATAAATAAGATATTTTTTTAGAAAGTAAAACATGAATCAAGTTCATATTTTTAGAAGTTTATTTGTGCTCAGTTTTTAAAAACTAAGAAATGCGTCGCCTCTTCTAAAATACAAACCAATTTCATCTATTCGGTATTGTGGTGGCTTTACCTTTACCAGTTATGAGCTTTCTGTGTAAAATACGTTTAAAAGTGACAGTGACAAGTGCAAGGAGAAAGCGTCAAGTTCATTGCCCCCGAAGATAATTTAGCATGAAATATGTTATTATTAATAATAAATATATTTAATAGGTTAATATTATATAGGAAATATAGTCGGATATTTGAATTATTAACTACCTGCCTGTATGTCACATAATGATAATAATAAAAAAAGAAAAGATTTTTCAAGATAGATAAGATAAATTCAAATTAGTTAGTTTATTTATTATTCTCTTTTTAGCCTGTATTTGTATTTGTTTACTTTGTCAATCATTTATTTATTATATGATGTTATAAATATAATTTATTTATTAAAATCATCGTTCTTATGTCCTTAATAAACTAGACTACGCTTTAGAGTGGACCAAGTGCCTTTCTCAGACTTGTATTTCCACTTTCGCTTTATCAACATTAAATGAGGTTAAGCTTTAGGTACAATTCTATTCGGGACTTTGATCTTGCTTTTTGTCTTTATAAATTATTATACCTAGGAATACAGTATATTTTTACCATATTTATATGTGGTAATATATATTTATAATATTAGATAAAACAAACAAAAAGATCATTTATATTATAAGAACATTGAACTTCTTAAAATTAAGATGCCAAGGTTTGCTAAATACAAATAAATATAACAATGAATAAAAATATATGACCTCCGACCATTGACCTTTTACAGACATTACAGATCGGGTACAGTGAGCAAAAAATATAAATACATAGTTTTATTATTTCCAATAAAATTACTAATTTATTTATTTTTAGTTTACTATATATTTCATTCAAAGTTATATATAAGAACCAAAATGAATTTTTTATTCATAATGTTTACCACACCAAAATGAGCTAGGTTAAACAAAAATATTATGTCACTTTTGTTTTGTTAATCAACATATGTTTAGAGTTTTTTTTGTTAATATTTTGTTAATATTCCGTTCTACAACATTTCTTAAGTCATAATCATCTATTTCCCAACTAGAGATTGCAACAATTAAGTTTATATAACTCTATCTTCTAGACGTCTAAAACATTTTAGTATACACGCATACATACGGAGCGCGTTGAAATCTTTTACTAGAGTTACCTAACTTGTATGCTATAGTAACTTTATATGTTAAAATTTAATGACTTTATTTGCAATATATTTATGAAAAATGTATTTAAGTAATTGCAACCTTCTCAAAAGTGGTTCGGCATATATCTATAGCCTGAACACTATACAATTGAAAAAATCCTTAAGTAGACGTCTCAGTGACCATAGCTATACTTGATATTATTATGCGCGTATTCGACGCACGTTATTTCCTGAATGTATTTATAAAGCTAGTGATGCAGTCACTAACGTTTATTCATTTTGTAAATTATGATAATAGGAAAAACCGTTTATATGTTAACCTGGTCGAAAATAATAATATTATTCTATTGAGATGCTCCGTCCACTTTGAGACGATTTCTGGAGGAATTGCGTGTTGAGTGGCAGACCTCAACCCCGCGCTTTGCGTTGACACCAGAGCGAAGATATTTCATTTCCTCGAGTTGGGATCGAACCCACACCCAGTCGCTTTTACAGTCACACTTTGTGCCCCCGCGCCATGACTGGCCAATCTCAATTATTAATAAATAATAATATAAATATAATAACAAACGTATAGGCGACTATATACTTTATCATATTAACATAATATATTATTTACATGCTATATAAATGATTTCGATATATTGACCTAACGATTCGATTCAACCTTGATATTAAAGTAGAAAAGTATTTGATGGGTGGTCAGTTCTAATAATTATGTAACAATACATCTATGGGTGACATATTGGGTAAAGTCAACATTGTTGCAAGGCTATATTATATTTTAAAAAAATATTAGTCACAAATATTTAAGTTTTGTTATTGGCGCGTGATTTTCTTATTTGTTCTTAAATTTGACGCTTACAATTTTGTATCTTAGTAGTAATGAGAAAATATCACATTTGTATTTGGAATCTTTACTAAGTAGGTCAGTGCCAAGTAAAGTCGAAATTTTTATTATATTTTTTACACGTATGTTACATAAAAATGTTATCAATTGTAACAAATTATGGTTTTTTTTACTGATTACTCATATTTTTTGTTATTAAGTTTACCGGAAATCTACCTATATGCCATTATATATATTGTTTAAATTTTGTGATAGATTTACTTTATTTTATTTTAATTGAATGTCAATTTCAATTTTGGATAAATAAATAATATCTAAATAGTACACATTCCGTGAAATATATCTACATATGCATTTAGTACTAAAAAGGTATATTGTCGCTCCAATAATTATTTAATTCGTATATAAATTAAGAAACATGTTTAATCAATTATGAATAAATTAATGCGCTGTATAATTAGTACAATTTAGTGCAATATAAAGAAAACTTCTACTATATCGAATCGATATCGAATATTATTTATGCATATATCATTTGAAGTTTACATATTTTTTTCGTGTTGATGAATAATACAGTCCACATAGTTATATATACGTTATCGACATTTATTTATATAATATATAACTAAGGTATAAATGGTCCCTTCCTGTGAAACAGTTTCCGCACTGAGGCAGACAGCGAAGCGAGTGCCGAGAGTCCGGCGATAGCTTACGGGATCTACTGTGGGAGAGTTATGGTGATCTTCCTGCAACTCATTAAGGCTGGGGGTGCCCTAGGAGAATGCAATAACTGGCCGGCCAACGAGGCGCCGTAGTAATTTGCGCGAGCGATATTGCCTATTATTTGGTAGAAAGGGTGTCCGTTGAGTTTTAGTAGCGTCCGTCTGTGAGGCATATACCTGTCTTTTGCACTGGCGGTCTGCGTAAATGCATTTCCCAGTGAAAAAAAGGCTTGAATCGGGTTACACGGATGTGAGTTTGGTTGTTTTCCATTAAACAGTTACATCTCAACAGGTGGCATACTCTCCTAGAAAACCATATAATACAAGTAACTTCTAGAACACGCGCAGCGAATTCTTAACCAACCGCATATTTGAGCTAAATACCAAATATGTACTCGTAATCAGTATCTACGTATTCTAAATATATTTATGTTTATACATACATAAAGTATTTTGATTGTTTTTTTTATCAGCTTTATCCTGCATGTAACAGAGTAGACAGAGGGGAACCTAGTGTTAAGACACTCTGTTCTCCACTTATTACTAAGATTGAACAGTCCAAAAATAAAATTGCACTATAAAGTCCCTTTTATGACATCATTTATTTTAAGTGAGTCACATTAAGACATTTCGCTTACGTAAAGGCCGTCGGACTGTTTCTTACGACACACAATTAAGCTGACGGCAGCTTAAAGCCTTTTCACAACAAATGTAATGCTAACAAGCTATGAATAATTATACTATTCTAAA
>HE670205.1:0-19179 GCA_000313835.2 Heliconius melpomene melpomene
TACATAGCAGCGCGCCGTCATATATATATATAAAACCCTATATATATATATATAGGATTATTTCAATGGCTTCAACTATGCTCATATATATATATATATTACATTCGTAGAGCAAATTTAGCTTTAAACTGCATCCCACACATAGCAGTGTAGGCAGAGGAAACCTAGGAACCCAGTGTTAAGACACTCCGTTCTTATTAAGACACTACCATTCCCTACTTTCCGAGGCTTTTCTTTTTCATATGTACCTATTTTTTTATTATTTTCTTGTTTCAATAAGCAAGAGAGTATCTTGATTCAGATAATGTCTTCAGTAATTGACCTTTCATTTGTTAAGGAGGATCGATACTCACACGTGATTACTGTAATCTAAAGGAATTCTAGGAATCTTCTATGGAGTTAAACGTCTTGTTATTTGAAATATTTTATATTAATTTTGGACTTGAAATTTAATTTATATTTGATATTTGCGTTTAGAATACTTTTATTGACTATGTTAAAATATTAAATCATATTTGAATTGAATTACTAAATATTTTATTGTTCAAATAAAATAAACATTGACTAAAAATTAATATGATGTTATCATATATATTATATATAGTTTTTAATTATTAAAAAAAATAATATGTTTTTAAGAACCCTTCTAAACACTAAAACTAAAATTTTTCGCGTTACGAGAAGGAAAGACTACATCAAAAGGCAGTTTTTTTAATGAAGATTAAAATTCATAATATAATATTTTTAAAATATGAAAAAAATAATATTATATGCTAATTAACTTTACAATTGAAGCATATCGTAGAACCTCTAATTGTTAATCTTGAGTTTACCTCAAAGCGGTACAAATAAGAACACCGTAAGGCTTTTGTTCTAAATCTTTTGTTAGAACAAAAATCTTTGTACAAAACAACATGTAAATTAAACAAAGAATTCAAAAGTCTTTTCAGTGCTTAAAGTAATAAATAATGAATGCTATGACTTTATACTGGAGGCCAGTTGTGGTGCAGGGGCACGAAGTATTATTGTAAATATCATAGGTCGTGGGTTCGATTTCTGTTCGATAGAATTAATTATTATTAATTATTTTTTAATTTCTTGGCTCCGGCAAAAAGCTCTGGCAATGAGAGAGGAATAGGAATAAATAGAAAAAGGAGAGGAATAGATAGAAAGGGAGGATATGAAAAAGAAAGGGGAAGAGGGGCTAAAAGAAAACCACTTTGATGGACTGGAAGGAGATATTGTGATGTAAGTGGTACCTCGAGGATTATGGTGTGACTAACATACTATGTTTCCTCTTCCTATCCTGGTGTGTGCGGGATACAGCGTGTATAACATATTATTTCCTTTAAAGATAAAAATTTCTGATCGTAAACTTTGGCTTCGTGTCGGGGATCTCAAGTATTTTCATTGATTATCTAACCTAAGTTCTTTCTGAAGCACCTTACAACTTTTTGATTGCTTTTTACTTCCTTCATTCGTTTATATGAATTGAATAACTTTATATGATAACTTTATTAAGCCAGAACAAATTGCAATCAACCTATTCATTCATAGGCGTCATTGTTTTTGTACAAAAATTATAAAAACAAAACTTCGTATATTTTATTCACTTTGCAATTGTCGATATGCATCTATTGAAATATGACTATAACAGAATAAATTATATTTTTTTTATATTTTTAAATTATTATGCCACAAAACAACCCTACATATATATATTTTTTATTTTAAAATTTTAATATGTTTTTTATAAGGTATGAATTGCTTATTATTATTTTTTTTACGTTTCAAATTAAACTGATTATATTTTAAAAGCATTCAAAATTACCATGTTAAATAATTGAACGTTTAAGACAGTCCACTTCTTGTTCTCACGAATACCAGGACTTGCATGTTGAATGGGGGTACCCATGCATGCATTGTCTTGCGATAGTAGATATTGAACAACAATGCACTCATCGTGTTTAGAGTCAGATCCAGCCCCACTACGATACAATAGCCAAGATTTATTTACATAATAAATAGAATTAATATCCAATAAAAATGGCTGTATTGCTTCCAACGATTAAAACGAAAGATGCTGTAATTTCCAAACGGAAATTAATATAAAAACAAAAGTTTTTATTGAAATACTAACTTAAAACAACAAAGCAATTTGCTACAAGTAGCTATTATATTGTTATCTGTATAAGTTAAATATTATTATAGTAACGATTGTGGAAGGTACAAGTATTTACAATATTCAGAAATTTTGATTAAGTTCAAATTAGAAGTTAGTTGAAAAACTGGACACAACCCGACACTTTGTAATATTAAAGTATTAAATGGTAATCAATTAATCTATCTGATAATATTATTATTCATTAGGATGTCCGCTGTGCCCTCTTTTAAGGGAAGGGTTTCGTAAACTTCGTCTTAAAGTTTTAATTGCTTCCTTACAATCACGAAAGAGAATTTTTAAATTCTTTATTAAGTCAACTTTCTTTCAGAAATTTTCATTAATCAATAATAATTACAGATTTTACAACTTTATACAGTTTTATTTAGATATGTTGTTTTTATTTTCACGCTGTATCCCGCACGTCAGACGTGAGGGAACCTAATGATAAGCCACTCCGCTACCCACTTCCCGCTAAATTCTGCCATATCGTGCTTTGCCTCGATATCACAACGAAAAAAAATATATATTAAATATTTGAATTTTCGACTGGAAATCAAACTCAAAACCTATCGCGCTTACAGTCACGTTTGTGCCCCTGCCCAATAACTGACCTCATTAATTGACGTGACATTATAAAAGCCATGACAGCGCAGCGTGTTAATACAAAAGTAATATTTTTGAGTTCGAACTCTACCTTATAAAATAAATAATATTTAATTTCTCTCTCTAGGTTGACAAACGTGACGTTCACTTCCGCCATTTAACAAGTAATGTCTCGAATTCAGGTGGAACGCCGGATTGTCTTGAACATTAGCTTATCTGTGAATCTGAAACTATTTGCACTGTCCAGGTTTAGTGGAAAAACAGGCGATAAAGAAGGTATTTTCCAACCATTTTTAACCCCCACATCTCGAAATTTTGCCGTTTTCGAGAACTTAGCTAATTTCTTTTTCTAAATATATGTGTGCTATGAAATGGTCCAACTATAATTTTTCGCGTTTTTTTCCACCGACTTATGCTGTTTTTGTATTATGTGGTATATTCTGTATGGAATTTGTAGAATAGATACAATTTCAACGAGCGCTACATCTGTTATATACGACCCTAGCCCCTAGGTAACAGCTGTACTGTATTTTATTTCTGTTAAGGTCATATATAGTACATACAAAAGCATGTAATCGTATTCACGTTTGTGTAACAGGTTTTTAAAGATCACATATAGTAATCTTTTAATTTAAATAAATATATTTTAATTAAGTTTTAAAATAGTGGATATAAAAAAGAAATTTTGTTCTCCGCAGGACATTTATATTTGAAAGGAAAAAATAATGTACAATGATTATATGAACTCAAAAACAAGAAAAGAAATTCGACTCAGCAAAGTATGTAGGTACCTATTAGATACTCTATACATAAATACTATACATTAATCTGTTAAAGTATATTCATTTAGTGCAGTAAATGTTGATATTCTAAGATGTACAAATGATTTAAATTCGAATACAACAATATAAAAAAAATAATTAAATTTTAATTTCCGACTAAGAAAAAGTATTTGTGTTCATATAATACAAGTTTCAAAATTTGAACATTCAGCATTAGAGATAACACAGCTAATGTCAGGATGACAAGTTAGTAAAATAAAAATTCAAACTTGGCACGCTCAAAACTAAAATAGATTTTCTTGGCAACAGATAGCAATAAAATAAAATTTAAGAGTTTCATTTGACCATAGATATTTGTAAGAAAATGTCGCAAGTGGTATATCTCACAGGCGAATGAACGTTTTTGTTATATCGAAACATTCTAAATACACCTGCACCTTAATAAATTATATCTACGAAATATGGAAAGTGGGGAGTGTGTTAACACTAGTTTCTTAATCGATTTCACAGAAGCTTCAATTATGTACTTACTAGCGTGACGCTATATCACACACTTGAGTTGGCAGATCCTATTTTCCGAAGAAAGTGGAAATATTAAATAATTCATTTTTTCGAGTGTGAATCGAATCCACAACCAGTCACGTTTACGGGAACACTTTGTGCCCATGCGCTTCGACTGGCCTCAAAAAGCCTTCAAAGTTTATAAGCCGATTATAATATCCTACAAAGATTACCGTGGCAGCGTGGTCAAATGTTTCATTATATTAGATTCGTCCATTAAGCTCCTTTAATAATGCTTTAATCGCCCTCCTGAGATAAAAGCTAATAAAAATTTCATTTAAATATTACTCTTGGTATTTATAATAGTGATTTAAGGTTGTAGTGGCGCGGTTGTGGGTTCGATTCCCATTCGAGGGAATAAAATACAAAGGCAAAGTGCAACGTTAACTCCAGACTTGGGCAGAAAGTCAGGAACGGAAACTATTGGTGTTATAATAAAACAGATTAATACAGTACGAATAAAAATTAAGTTCCCAGGTTCCCTCTGCCTACACTGCTGTGTGGCAGCATACTACGTAAAGTTAAAAAGACGATATTTTTTTATTAATATTATGCCCTAAAATGTACAATACTACGAAGGAAATTAATATTATACCAGAAACAAAATTATTGTAGATAAAAATCTAACACATAGATTGCAAATGAAATCCGCACGACAAAAGTATCTGTGTCGAGCACTCAAATAATGTGTCCTAGTTAGACCTTTGTTTCGCTTATTCGTACTGGACTTTCAAAGATAAGGAAAATAAGGAAATGAATGAATTCTTCTCCAGTTCATTAAAGACTTTTAGTACTTATGAAGGAAGTTTTGGGTACTACACAAGCATATTTATTGGACTAGAGATATTATATAATGTGCCAGAACAATCTAAGTTGTATATTAGCTTTGGTCTAGTGCTCTAGAAGTCTAGATAGTTAATTTGGTTGCGGTCATATATCAGTGTGTGACCGCAAGTGTATAAATTAAAGGTCTCACGTAAGCAATTTAACACATGTTAGAGATACTTATAAAGAAATACCAATTTTAATATTTTACATATAAAGATAAAATTGAGCATTACTTATATTATTACTAATAATGCTAAAAAAATTCCAGGACTTTTCAAAAATTTTCAATATGATACGAAGGCACCTTGGATAACTGTGAAGTCGTTCGTTTCACATTCGTTCGTGATGCTGTTGGGTTGCCTCTTCAACAGATTATAGGATCACTCCTATTCCTATAAGAAATCGACAGATTCCTTATTAAATTATTAAATTGAAAAAGAAAAATATCTTAAATAACAAAAAAGATGAATTCTGTTTTCTATAGAGCTGTAGGCTAATTTCACTATTAATCTTCTTGATAGTACTTCTAACAAGGGCTTATCAACTTTATTGCCACTATTAGGTACATCTACTTTGTGTAAACAACTGTGAACGGTAATGGTTAAATGAATAGAAATTACTTGGTATTTAGTTGTTTTTAATTAATCTCTGGCTTTTTAAGCTATAAATCTGTCATGTTTGTTTTTAATGAGAATTATAGTTCTCATTAAAATATGAATATAAGAGCTTATTAGTTATTGTCCCTATTTTAATGGGAAAACGTGATAATTAGTAGTTAATAAAAGTTAAGTTAAGTTAGTAAAATAATAGATAAGTAGTAATTTATACATATTTTAAATCTCTATAAAATATAATTTCTAGATAATATATAGATTGAAGCTGCATCCATCTACCAGTTGACATAATTATTATGATTTAAAAGTATTTTTAAATTATGAATCAATAAAAAATTACGAGCCAAAACACGTGCACGTAAAACAACTATCAACAGTTAACTGAACATTTAAAATGGCCAAACTTGTCGGCATAAGTGAGAGACATGAGTACCAACATAATCCTACAAAAAAATCGAAATTCGAAAATTCGCAATACTTTTAAGAATATTTTTTTACTTTAGGAATTTTAGAATTTATTTTTAAGAAAGAATTTTAAGAATTTACTTAAAGAATGATTTATGAGTAAATATTATACATAAAAGTAAATAACTGTTAAATGGATAAAGTATGAGAATCATAGCGGGGTGTAGCGTGTGTGATTGATTACTCACTGAATACTTAAGTCTGTTTTCCATTGCATACGAATGATATATGTTTATGAATTATTCTAATAACAAATGGCGCAGCGGTGTGACTATAAGGCGACGGTTGAGGTTTCAATCCCCACTCGAGAAATGAAATATTTATATATATTTATATTGTCATTTCTTCGCTCTGATGTCGAGGGTCTTACTCTACCTTAAACTGACGCGCTTGAGAATTTCAGATGATCAATTTTTTTTACTAATGTAATCCTTTATCCTAGACAGGCGGCCATATATGTATATGGGGCTCAAATTTAGTGGAAGTACTTAACCGCGTACAAGGAACTCGTTAGTATATTAGTCTGCTCCGCTTTAGTAAATCCCGAAATCCTAGCTTGGGCTCCCGTAAACATTTCAATAATATCGGTATTCTTCGGCGAAGAAATGGAGAAATGGAGTTGAGAATATACATATTATGATGAAACCGTAAGAATATCCATCTTATTGAATACTTCTCGCAGAGTCCAACCTCTCTATGAAAGGGATTTATTCAAGTTCACAATAATTGCTCGTAGCCCTAGTATTTAAAATATGAAAAAAAATTGAAATATCATAGAAAAAAATACTTAGATAATCTTACAATCGCACAGTAAAATAAATGAGAGAAAGAAAGAATAGATAAGCAAAATAAAAGCCTTTTTATTTTGTTAACATAAAATCTTTAAAATACAATAAATCAGCTTCACACTGTATCCCGCACTCAGCAGGGTAAGCAGAGGGAACCTAGTGTAAATACACTCCGTTCCCCTCTTTCGCGGAACTCAACGCCGCGCTTTGCCTCGATACCAGAGCGAACTTTGTACCTCTGGGCCACGATGGCCTGGGAATATTTATTAAGTTATTTATTTATTTTAACTTATTATTTATGTTTTTATATAAATTTCATTTCATACAATTTTAGTTCTACGTAATTTTGTACTAATATTTAATCACATATATAATATGTACAGTATGCCTGTGGTCACTTGTTAGTTCCGGGCCGCACTCCATTAGGCACAGTTGGGTACGCATCACTTCCGATGTTCGGTCCATCGCCGCAACGCTCAAAGATCACGAATAATGGCGATGCGGGGAAAAGTTTTATTTTCCTTTATGCGATGGAAATAGAAGAATTTTAGTAGTATTAGAGGGTTTTTAATTTTACTTTGAATAACATAAATATACAGAGATAATTCTATAGCAAAAATTGCTATAGAAATATCTCTGTATATTTATAAGAATTCTCTTATATAGTAGCTACCAATCTACCAATTATATTGGTTAAATAAAAAAATATATATAAACTAGCGGACGCGCGCAGCTTCGCTTGCTTATTTAGGGGTGAATTCTAAAAAACCACGAAACATGTGTTCAATGAAATATTTTTAAAAGTCTAAAATAGTTTGTATGGAAAAAAAATTAAATCGCCACCATCCCCTTAGGGTTAAAACTTTTCAAAATCCCTTCTTAGTGGATGTCCAGATTACGAAAGTAAACATCTGTCCAAATTCCACGTTTCTACCGTCAACAGTTACCGCTGTGCGTGCGTCTTACCTTACCGTACTTACTCAGTCAGTGAGGACAAGTCCTTTTATATATATAAAATTATACGAATTAGATAACTACCGTCTATCAAAGACCATTAATAATGATTGACCAGTTTAGAATGGGATTTGCTAGAAACAGCACAATTCAATTTCATTCGCTTTTGAATTTTGCTTTGCATATACAATTTGCGATGCGCTTAAAGCTTAATAAAATATTGATTTAAATGAAGCCAGTTGGGCGCAGGGGCACAAAAGTGTGATTGTTAACGCGACAGATTGTAGGTTCGATTCCTCCAGGAAATAATTATGTATTTTTTTTTGTTTAATTTGAATTTGAGTTAAATTAAATAAATGATATATGAAGGTTATATAAATATGAATAAACACTACTTTACTATATTCCACATGGCACTAAATATTTTTAATATGTAACTATAAATCTCCTTTCCAGTTGATATGGTGCACTTTAAACTATAAAGTACTAATTTGTATAGACAGGTTAAGCTTACTCTCGACTTTTGAGTGAAGCAAGATAAACTCACTACTAATATTAATATTGTAGAAGTCAGCAATGAAAATTTAATTGACGTCGTTTCTAGAATTTACTTGAACTGTCCAATGAATGTTTGGCATTAGACGGTATAAACTTAACAAATTACTAAGTATTAAACTTAACAAATAACTTTATAGCTACTTTTGTGTATTTTATGTTTTCATTGAGATATATAAATAAAAGGTGTTTATTCACTTATTTATAAATATATACTAAGGCACTAAGTTCCGTAACTCCATAATATATTTGTTTGATTTAGTTAAACTGTAGAAATATACATATAAATCTCTATTATATTATAATCACTAAATACTCTATTATAATCACTAGACACTCTATTATAATCACTAAATATTTTTATAAAATTTTGCTAGCTGAAAGCTTCCGTTTTTTTAAAATTCAAGGGTTGCGTTATAAAAAACAGCCTCTAAAAAGTTCCACATAAAAGAAACTTGGCTTTATTAATTAATTCAGACCCATCTGGTTTAAGCTAACAAGATGATCAAATAAATATGCAAAATTTTTTTTTAAGAACAAAAAATATAAATTGGTAGTGATGATTTTTTTTGAAATTTAGCGAATGTCAATACTTGTTTAGTCCATGAACGAGCAAAATGTAAGGTTCTTTATTAAAGTGACCAAGGTTCTTTATTAAAGCATTTTTTGGTTAATTTAAGTTAATTAAAAGTAAAGTAAAAGTAAATTTAGGTTAATAGCAGGAGTTATTATAATAGATATTCGGCCTGTATTGGAGACAAGTGTTTCACGATACGCGTGCGCGTGTTAAATGGCCTCCATGTCACACTTTGTCTACCAGGTGGGAAGTGAAAATGATTTATTTCTTTCCCATTTCCGTAAAAATCGGACCCCCATACTAACCATCGCATATGCCAATAGCGCATCATGCTATATAATGTTATATTTCCTTTTTTTAAGTTTAAGTGATATTAAAAATAATAGTTATTTACTATTATTTATATACGACGACTAATGCGTCATAAAATTTATAAATTAGTTAACAAAGAATTCTAGAACAAAACTTCATAATTTCATAAAAATATTAGTTTTAATAAAATATAAAAAATAAAACCGTTTAAAAAAATACTTCTACTTATACTTGAAGATATATAAATAAGTTATATTTTGTTATAAAACTTGTTACAGTATATTAAGTCATTCTTTTTTTAATAATGTACGATGTTCACATTAGAATTATATCTTTCCAATAAAATTTTTAACTGGTTGGTCCGTAAAATTTATCAAATACTTTTATATTTTACAACAAAAAAAATGTGCCCCGAAAAATTAAAAAAAAACAAAATTTCTCTAGATACGCTAATTTTGATAAGATTTTCTATACAATCGTATCTTTACAACAATTTGGCTAACGATATTTACTAAAAACAGGCCAAGGTAATTGCGAACCGTAGAAAGCATTTGGTTTTACAAATTGTCTGATTATCTTGAAACCTTCACGAAAATTAGAATCACGAATACTTAGAAAATAACAAATACTAAAATTTTATAGTCATTTAGATTCTAAAGCAATGTCAGTTAGGTCAAATCTATCATCTATCCTATATCTTATAAAACAAAGTCGCTTTTCGTGTCTGTCTGTTGTTTCTAACTCTTCTTCTTCTAAACCACCCAACGGATTTTGATGCGATCTTCACCATTAAGTCGAGTGTTTTTCGTAGAAGGTTTATATATAGTTTATTATTTGTACATTCTTATGTAAATTAACACTATAAATATGTATAAAGTCCTAACCGTTGAGACACTTTCGCGCATGCGCTGCTCTAATGGTAAGTACTACATGAAAAAAATGTAGTGGAGTATTATTCCTCTTAATAAGATCTACAAAAAAGTCCACGACGGCATATTCGTATCTTTTAAGAATAACGTGTAGTGATCATTTTTCTGTCTAAAAATAATAATTTCAATATATTTTTATTTTGAGGGATATTTTTTCATAATGGTATTAATCCTTATCCTTTAAAATACTTTATTAATTTTCTACGTTAAACAAAGATAAAATTTGCTTTTTACAATATTTCGAAATTGCGAATAGTTTTACAGAAAAACGCATTTAATTGTTGACACATCCCGCCGTTGACACATCAGCCGTAAGTTACTCAAGTTTCACTTATCCTTTACTCTCAGCATATAAATAAGTATATTAGTTACGTTGGCCATTTAATGTAGACCAAAGCTGTCTTTTACTGTTTTTCATTTTAATAAATACTTTAGAAGTTGTTACAATATCAAAAAATCCTTGCTGCGAAACGGCTCGCCACTCGCCATGCGTCCGCCGCGCCCGCCTGCCTTACACGCATCGGTGGTTCAGTGGTAGAATGCTTGCCAGCCACGCGGGCGGCCCGGGTTCGATTCCCGGCCCATGCATTCTATTTAATTTTCCTCACAGGCAGCCACGTCGTGCTTGCTTTTCACCAGGGACAGAATACCCCCTTCAGCATTAACCACAAGCTCGAAAAAAAAAACCCGGCTGCCTCTATAGCAACGAAGATTTAGATGCGTTTGCACGTATTGGATAATTGGAGTTGAATGTATTATTTAAGCGCGATATATTTGGTTTCACATTTTTTGTAGTAGTTATTAGTAGGTAGGTTTTTGTTTATAATTTCTTTCGTTTAAAAATAGTCATTTAACTATCTAAAAATAGTCATTTAAATATATTTTAATAAGTACTTGAAAAGATTAGTAGCACAGATTTAAAATTACGGTACCTACTAAAAAATCCTTGCTGTGTAAAACAATTGGAAAATCCTTATTGAAACTACAAAAATGCGGGTTGCATTAGGGTTTAATTAATTTTCACATTATCTTAAGTGCTTTGCAAACATACATTACATGAATAATCCAGTAGTTAAAGCGGGCGAAGCCGCAGGAGGGTCGCTAGTATATATATAAAATCGAAAGGTAACTCACTCATCACGCAATCTCAGAAACTACATGTGCTAGGAATCTGAAATTTTGCATAAGAGTTACTTATAGGACGTAGGTGCTCGTAGGTGGTAAGAGGGAAATTTGCAATATTTGACTTCTAAGGGGTTGTTTTTGGGGTTGACAGTTTGTATGAAACTTCGTTACTACAAATGCTAGGAGTCTCAAATTTTGCATAGACGTCACTAGGACGTAGGTACTCATGGAGACAGAAATTAATAATAACATAGTTCACGCAGGCGAAGCTGCGGGTGGGCCGCTAGTAAATACATATATATAGTATATTATTGTAATACAATTGTATATTATTCTATTTCTATAATGTAAAACAACCAAGTGTACCTCAAATTTATATGGACATTTGCACCTGATGTGAAATTATCCATATAAATTTTAACATACACATTTATGCCCCTATGCCAAATCTGACCTCAAATATTGGTTAAAATACTTGTTATAGAATATATAAACTTACCTATCCACTCTAACAGCAACAAGGTGAAAGACGCCCGCCGATACAGTCAAATTTGCTGTAAAATTGCTTGCAGTACAGTATTCCCATTCAGTATGGCCATAAGAAGATCTGGTACCGCCAAGTTCACCAGAAAGCAGTTTTTCACTATCCGCATCCGACGGTGAGCTGATAACAAACAAATCTTGATTCAGATAAAGTATGATTTAAACTTGGTGTTATTACCAATGTGTTTTTTTTTATTTTATGTTCAAATGCAGAGCTTAATCTATTTAATGCTAAAAATGGAATTCGACGCACTAAAATTTATATTAGACTAAACAGAAACGTATGTCCCCAGCAATACAATGTTAAATGGAAAAAGTCAATAGTAATAAAATAGCTTCCTTATCACGTCTACGTGTTTAAATTCGGAAAAACAGGATTAGAGAATTACTCAGACACATATGCAATGCTTCCTTTTTTCCTTCTTTTTTGTATTGAAACACTGTACATATATCCTTTTTTTTAACAGATGTCTAGCTTTTAGTCGAATTAAAGAAGCTAATAAAAACATGTATGGATTACTTTTTCATTCACTTGATAGTGTTATTTATTGTAATATTATTGTAGAAAATTGCCTTATCATCGAGTGTTAAGAAAAAAAAGCTTTTAGTCGAATTAAAGAAGCTAATAAAAACATGTATGGATTACTTTTTCATTCACTTGATAGTGTTATTTATTGTAATATTATTGTAGAAAAATTGCCTTATCATCGAGTGTTAAGAATCATTAGAAATTGTTAAAGTAGTACAATTACTTAGGGTAAGTATAACTTTACCCCATAATAATTGCTTACCATGGGCATAGGAAAAGGGGGAAGCCGGGTGGTCCGTGCGTGAAATTTTTTTAACAAAAAATATGCCCAGAAAAATGAAAAAAACAAGGCTCACACACAAATTCCTGTAGATACGCTAACTTGCTGTCCAACACAACCCCAGTTGCGTAATAACATTCTTTCCTTACTAAACATATGTACCTATATAGATCCAAAATCCCTTTATTACGCGCGAGTAATAAAAACCCTTGTTTGTTACATATTACAACGCCACTTTATCTCCTGCCCTGGAGACAAACTAAAGCTAAGCTTAAATAAGGCTTAATTATTTAAGCCTTATTTAAGCTTAGCATTTTCATTTGACAAAATGAAACTGAAATTAGACAATGACAATTTGTCAGCGACATTTCCTAATTAATCTATAGAGATACTCCTCTCAATCATTGTTCTAAGTTTATATTAGAATATATAGAAGTACTAGTGGGCCCGACTGCGCCTGCTTGAACTATATGAATATTTATGAAATTATTTTCAGTTTTCAATAGACAGACGCGTTACGCAAGCCCATTTTGGGTGACATTTTCTAACAACAAACTTTGCAAATCGTTGCTTAGCAACGACGGTTGTTATTAACATGGCGGAATAAATTGCATGTCAAATTAATAAGTATTTTAATATATTGGTATATATAGAAAAGATTACAAATATGAGAAAAAAAAGTATCCTATGTTCATCCCGAGACCCTCAAGTATCTCTATATGAGTATTTTATCACTATTAAATGAACGGTTTGGCCCTGATTATGTCAAAGACAGACTGTCTGTCTTTGACATAATCAGTTACTTTCGAATTTATAACATAGGTATGGCATATTATGTTTTAGCTTTACTATGTTTCTCTCGCATCGCATCAACAGTGTAGACAGAGAGAATACAGATATTGCACTCTACGCCAAAATTGCAATAATTGAGCATCGCGTAATTCAACACCGCGTTTTATCACAGCGCCATGACTTTGAAGAAACGAGACGTTAATAACAATATTCTCAATTATGATTTTTCCTTTTTAATTTATCTACTATTTAAACAATAATTCCACCTGCCTCTGTCACTGGAATGGTGTATAACAAGTTTGAAATTTTTCTGAATTTTTCTTCAGAATTTTTTGAAAGTATCACAAGTTATATCAAAATTTAAATTGAAAAAATCATAGAAACTGTTACTGTTGAGTAAGCAACACTGCCCTCGTTAAGATTAACAAGTTACTAGAATAGTTAGTGATGAATAAACAGTTTTAGCCTCTTAATAAAAGTTATGTAGTTCATATATTTTTATTTTGTTTTGCTTATTAGCGCGACGGTTGTGAGTTCGATTCCCATTCGGGGGAATGCTTACAATAATGTATCTGTAAGGAAAAAAAGTAAAAAATAAATTTACAGAGAAATAAATTCTAAATATAAGAATAATTGAATTAACAATAATTTCATAATTATTGAAGTGAAATAAATAAACGTCAACTTTGAAGGCGGAAAAGCGTGGGCGTTAAAATGAGAAAAGCATTTCGTATTTGTTATATTTTTGGCGCAACCATAAAAACGAAATTATAAAATATTCAACTCTTTCTTCTTAAAAGATATCGTCGAAATATTAAACCAGCTCCTTTATTTCGTAATTTTATACCTTAGAGTGTTTCTTTGGCATGTATATATATATATATATATATATATGTCGGAGTTGGGTGGATTTCCCTCGCACATAGTTTTGAGTACCCGGTCTACTGTGGGCTTCAGTGGATAATGTTGGCATGAGTAAACACAATTTGTGATATTACGAATTAATTACAACACCGTAATCAATTCACAAGAAAGCAGCTATCGCTATCCCAGTAGGTAGATACACAGCACGGAACGCGGGACAGTTTCAGTGTTGTCTGCACCGGCCGACCGCCAAACAAAGTAAGTCGATGTCCGTCGGCCACGCTTCGACTCGCCCCTTCCATACCAATGCATAACACTAACTCTGTAAAGCGCCAACAGATGGCGCTGGCGTTCCGGAACCACCTCAGTACTAGGGATGAGTTCGATATAACAAAACGTAACTTGTAACCGATACGATGCCGAAACCAAACCATATCGATATCTGTTTCTAAAAAACCGTTATCATAGAAACTTATCAAAACTATCAGATGCGTATTAAAACTTAAAATCACACACAGCAACTATCGCAACGAAAACGTAAAACCGAAAACTTCGCATAACACGAACTAAGTAACTAGCTCTCTTTCTAACTATATGTTTCTCACGAGTGTAAAAGAAATGAAGCGAATATCCGATAACTTACATCTATAAGATATTATTACTTTACATTACAAAAAAGAATTTCTATATAAGGGGAATAAGGTTGAAATTTGGTTAAAATATTCATATTATTTTCACACTTGAGTGGATTCCACTTTTAAATTTTAAACGTTTGTTTTTAAGTGACAAATGCTTATTTGAAATTTATTTTCAAATTTTTAATTTTTTTGAAATAGTTTAGTATTGTATTTAGTCCTTTGCGATACGTATTGCGGACGAGGTTTCCTTAAAAATTGTGCATTTCAGTGTGTATATACTATTTTTTAACAACAATTTCTATATAGTTTAAAGTTAATTAGTGTTAGTGTATAGCTTAAATATATTAGTGTATATAGACATAATTTTTTCTTAAAAATGTCGCGTAAAGTCTCTCATCTCTCTGTATACTTGGTGATTTACTTTATATTCATAATACTTTTAAAAACCAGCGTTTAATGTCAATTTGCCTTCATTTTATATCGTTAAAAATGATTTAACGTTTGTAAACTGTATTATCAATATCGATATCTGAAAACCGTTTTTGATATCGTTATGAAAACCATATATCGGTTACATAACCGTTATCGAAAAAAAACGATAACGCCCATGCCTACTCAGTACTACAAATTCCGACACGGCCATCCTGCTAGCACGTCCTCGTGTGTTGGTTAGTCTAAAAGAAAAAGCTACAACAGTACCTCGTACCGCTCGGCCAACCTACAACAGAACCTTACCAACCAACTTCCAGAACCGTACACTAGAATTGTAATACACGTACACTAGTAATTTTATACCTGAACCTTATACCTGAACCTTATACCTGAACCTTATACCTGAACCTTATACCTGAACCTTATACCTGAACCTTATACCTGAACCTTATACCTGAACCTTATACCTGAACCTTATACCTGAACCTTATACCTGAACCTTATACCAGGACAACTTGACACCAGAACAAGTCGACACCAGATCAACTCGACACTACAATTTGACACTAATCTGGATCATAATTGTAACTAATCACTACACACAAATACCACAGTCATGTACCATCGACATCATCATAACCAAAACTTCACTTTACTTTACTTTACTTCACTTTACTTCAGCAACAAGTTACAACCAAATTAACAGAAACCTCCGAGTAAAGACCTCTTAACGCCACGGCTCTCCAGCCGAACAGCAATCACATTGCTCTCTCACATCTCAATACGCATATCCATCGAGTGGATCGCCCGTGTACGTCACCTCTGCGACAACACGCTACGGTCTCTACAGACCACGACCTCAGTACGGTCCAAAACCTCTCAATACGCATATCCACCGCGTGGATAGCCCGTGTATGTCACACCTGCGACAACACGCTACGGTCTCTACAGACCACGACCTCCGCCAGAGTTAAACGCACACCGCGCACCCACGGCCTACTTGAGTTGCCCCAAGAGATACCGATTTCTACCGGGCTACGACTACGAAATAACTACTGGTACGGTCGAACACATTACGGCCGATAGAACCATTTACTCGAGTCTCTTCAACTACTTAAGCTTGAACACCATCATTATCATCAACAACATCATAAAAAACACATTGATTTCGTCGGGCACATGACTTACTGGCATTTTCCACAACCTATTGTAAGCAAATTTGTACGTTACAAGTCGTTTATAATTTGCAGCTTTTAGTGTGTAAACGATCACACTCCAAAACTTCGACAACCTTAAATGGACCTTTGAATTTCGAATCTAATTTTGCCTAATTTCTCTCTTCGTTTTCTAACAATACGCTAACAGAAAATTTACTAACTTTAGTTTTTGTCATATCAAAACGGGACCACACTTCGTAATAATGTCTGATGCTACTGAACGAATTTCGTCAATGTCAACGACAGTCTATACCTCACTACTACATATCAATGATACAAATCAAAGACACAAATCAAAGATACACACCATTGACGCACATTAACGACAAATCAATGACACATCAATGACACACATCAATGATACACATCAATGATAATGGTATCGCAACTTCAGGTATTAAAAGCTCAAAGCTCCCGGTTTATCGTACAATTTATCACGAGTTGTACGCTCCTACAGATTCTTGCTACAACCTATTACCGCTAGTCTTAAACTTTGTCAACATGGACTTTAACACACTTCTGACGCGCCTTACCTGCCTGTTAGCACGAGGTAAACCCGCCGCCGTGAGATGCCAACCAATGTCTACTAGCGAAACCACCACAAGGGAAAAATCGTCCCTGGGCAGCAATGATGCGGGTTGGAGCCCCAAACAAAGCCACAAGTCACCTCGTGAACACTCCTAGAGTCAATGCCTGCCGCATGAAACAAAAGAACGCACTTCGCAAACGCGCCTGTCAGAATGAAAATGTACTCTTTCTTATCGTTTCACTGCTGAGCCTACCCGCCACGTCTAACCGAACCGTATGGCACGGCATCATTACCTTAGGGATTTGATGCAGGCCAGTTTGAACTCTCCCCGAGTGAGATTTCGCGACCCTACAAGTAACGCAGTCATCCAGTAATCCTCCAGCACACCATAACATACCCGAAAACCAGCAACAGTCAAAAAGTTTTCAGCCTTGAGACGACAGAAGGAAACTGACGGAAATCCGACAAACTGCCACAACTTAATCATAGTCTTTGGTGACAGACTCGACCAGCCTCCACTTCGAACTCCAAGAACCCCACCCTCGTCCTAAAGAAGGAACACTTCACTAGGTTCAAAGAGAAACCAGCCCCTGTCACAGCTTCCAACACTGCATTAAGTCCTCCCATACTGGACCGCTAAATCGGTTGAGACAATGAAAATGTCCTCAAAATACACCACCACGCAATCGCGAACCAAATCACCCAACACGATCAGAATTGTCCGCTGAAAAACCGAAATTGAATTCTTCAGACCAAAAGGCACAGTCAAGAATTCAAACTGCCCTTCAGCTGTTATGAAAGCAGTACTGTCTATAGAATTTTCGTTTACTGTGATCAAATGAAAACCGCTTACGCTATAGAGTTTCAAAAAAAATAATTAGCACCCTGAAAACGTGAAGTTTGATCAGTAATCAATGGAAGCGGATAACTGTCCGGGATGGTATTATTGTTAAACTCACTATAGTCAATATGGATACGATCTGAACGTCATACTTCTTTACTAATAAAGCTGGACTTTCGAAAGGAGAACAGCTCGGCCTAATGATATTCACGTGTAACCGTTCTTTAACTCTGTCGCGTATAATGTCACGTTCATCCGCCGACATTTTATATGGACGCCGCTGTACTGTGTGATTCGAACCAACTCGAACATTCGAACCAACACTAGAGTCGTTGGAAAACGAACTATGAAAAATTCTGAATATCGACCTAAGGTTTCTAAAAGTTTCAATTGGTAACTACCAGTAAAGGTCAGCTGAGATGTCAGTCAATCAAAGTCAACTCACTCACACTATTTACACTGAGATTCCCTTCTAACAAAATGTCAGTCACAGTTATGTTTACAGTAAAACCCTGACTTAAAATCTCGCGACAAGACTATCTCAAGAGGGCAATCGTTAATACTACACACAACACAGAATTTGTCCAGTACTGTATACTCGTGTTTGACCAATACCGGTCATAGTAACAACATTACTAAACCATCGACCACTAAATTTAACAGAAAAACTTTCAACTAACGAGAATTCAGCACCAGAATCGTAAACGAAACAAATCAATTCACCTTTGTCCTGTACCCTACCCTTTGGAGGTTGGATACTGCATACGTCCACACACCGCTCACCGCGCGCTGCGCCGTCCCCGCTGCCATCACTTGGCCCGCCGCCGCCTTCGCTCGAACACCAGATGGCGATATGACCCGGTTTGCCACGCAGAAGCACACTAAAGGCTTGATTCGACGTTGAAGCTACAGGTGTTCGTCACGTCGCATCGATAGGCTTGCTTCTGCATTCCGCTCACTTATGATCAGCCATTTTTCCACCGCTCAACCCTTCAGTGTTGTAAACGCTATACGTTAAAGCCGCGGGTCAGACTGATATGTGAGAGAGTACAGTAGCCACAGCAACCTCTTCTTTGCCCACATCACAATGTCCACTGATTTGTGAGGGTAGCATGTCATACTCACGTACGCTGTTTGAGACAGCCACAAAGATGCTTCACCTTCCAGTGCCTTACTTACAGCAAGATCGAGTTGACTGCCTCTCGGGAGTTTGTCAAAAGCACAAGTCAGCCGTTGCGCACCACGATCTCGCGTCCG
>HE670207.1:0-18522 GCA_000313835.2 Heliconius melpomene melpomene
AGCGGGCACGGCGGACGCATAGCGAGTGGCGAGCCGTTTCGCAGCAAGGATTTTTTGATATTGTAACAACTTCTAAAGTACTTATTAAAATGAAAAACAGTAAAACACAGTTTTGGTCTACATTAAATGGCCAACATAACTAATATACTTATTTATATGCTGAGAGTAAGGGATAAGTGAAACTTGACTAAATACAGCTGATGTGTCAACGGCGTGATGTGTCAACAATTAAATGCATTTTTCTCTAAAACTATTCGCAATTTCGAAATAGTGTAAAAAGCAAATTTTATCTTCGTTTAACGTAGAAATTTAATAAAGTATTTTAAAGGATAAGGATTAATACCATTATGGAGAAATATCCCTCACAATAAAAAATATATTGAAATTACTATTTTTAGACAGAAATATGATCACTACACGTTATCCTTAAAAGATAAAAATATGCCGTCGCGGACTTTTTTGTAGATCTTATTAAGAGGAACAATACTTCAGTACATTTTTTTCATATAGTATTAACCATTAAAGCAGCGCATGCGCCAAAGTGTCTCAGCGGGTAGGACTTTATACACATTTATCGTATTTATGTTAATTTACATAAGAATGTACAAATAATAAACTATATATAAACCTTCCCTGAGAAATACTCGACCTAATGGTGAAAACGGCATCCAAATCCGTTGGGTGGTTTAGAAGAAGAAGAGTTAGAAAGTTCAGACAGACACAAAAAGCGACTTTGTTTTATAAGATATAGGATAGGATAGGATATCCACATATAATTAATTATCATCAGTTTTTATTTTAACAGCTCTATAAAAATAAATTTTGTTGTTTGTTGTTGTCACATTTTCACTTTAAATTTCAACAGCAAATATTTACATTAGTAGACATTTACAACAAATTATTGACACAATATTAACGAATATCTAAATATCAAATATGAACAACATTTTATCATTTACCAATATCAGGTCGTTAGTTGACAAAATTATCGGCCATTATTATACTCAATAAAATTCGCCCAAACTGATTTTATCGGATTAAACAAGGCATAAAGTACGTAAAAGCTGCTTTAAAATTTACTCTCATAGCATTATAGGTAAAAACCTTACGAAAAATTGGGGCCACCCAAGCCAAGCCAAACCAGCCAGCATGGATATAAATAAGTGACTGTAACGCGATGGTTGTAGGTTCGATCCCCACTCGAGGAAGTAAAATATTTACTGAAATATATTTTCATTTCTTCACTCTAGTGATAATATAGCGTGAAACTTATAAAAATGTGAAATCAAAGCCGCTCTATACGAAATGTGAAATTAAAATCAAAATATTTAGAAAATGATCGTTCCCCCTAACGGAACGAATGGATTGAATCTACACCTATCATATACTATTATATTGTGTCAGGATATAAAAAATCAGCTTCACGCTGTATCCCGCACACAGCAGGATAGGCAGAGGGAACCTAGTGTTAAGACACTCCGTTCCCCATGCCGAACTCGGGAGGCATTACGTGTTGAGTGGCAGAAATCAACGCCGCGCTTAGCTTCGATATCAGAGCGAATAAATAGAAATATAAACGTAAATAAATATTTCACTTCTTCGAGCTAACTACGATACTCACGAGGCTATTATCCGAGACTCGTTTCGTCCTATACAGTACTTGCACTGAAATATAGCTCACATTGTCGCCGCTAACAACAGTTCGTTCTGGCTAACAGCGCGCCGTACTGACCCCGTACTTCCGCCTCTATCTTACTACTAGGGGAACAATGGTATCTTAAAAGCCTACTAAATACCACTTTATTTATAACTTTTCTTGCTGTTGTTTTATTTTTAAGGATTGCGTTGCTATTAATAATTTAGTTTTTTTTAAAGTTTAAAGTATATTAAAAGTTCTATATATTTGTTATTATGAATTATTGATCGTTTTAAAATTATTTATATTTAGATATAATATGTGAATATGAATTTATATTTAAGACGAAAATTCATAAGTAAAATTTGGAATTCAATTTACTGTTCTAGACTTAATGATTTTTTATTCAATAACGAATTTTTACTCTAAACGAATATTTGTTCCACAAAATGTTGCTTGTTTATTAAAAAAATATTTCCATAGAAAAAACTAGCGAGGAAACAGCTGAAAAATATTTATTACATTAATAATTGCACTTTACTATTACTATGAAACTTTTAAATAAACTAGCGAGC
Organism: Heliconius melpomene melpomene; assembly: GCA_000313835.2. Lineage (NCBI taxonomy): Eukaryota > Metazoa > Arthropoda > Insecta > Lepidoptera > Nymphalidae > Heliconius > Heliconius melpomene. Next base: position 2,212 of record HE670207.1, read on the forward strand.
AAAAATGTTTGGTAACCCATTTAAAACTGCACAATCGAAGTCCCAACATCGTTCCGTATGTTGTGCTTTTATCCAGCAAGCAACTAATAGCTTTTGTTGTTAAACACAAAACCGGTTAAGTGCGAGTCGGCTTCGAGCATTGAGGGTTCCGTACCAATTTCAGGATTGTAGGTCAATGGGAAGTACAACTTATATAAGTTATGAAAGTTAAGTATATGTATTTTGTCCGAAATGAATTACAAATATAAATTTGTAATGATGTTTTTCGATAAAATATCTATAAATTTTTACTTTTATTTTTTTATTTATTCCTTTATTTTTTCACAGGACTCTATAGGTTTTGATTATACGACTATCAGAAAAAATACAGCAAAATAGAGGCTCGTATCTTCTGTTCGCATTGATTAAGAAACTCGCATAAATTCAAATTCAAAATATTCCTTATTCAAATAGACTATTGTAAGCACTTTTGAATCATCGCACGAACGTGTAAAAACTACTACAATCACCGGTTCCGAAGACAGTTCTGCTGAGAAAAACCGGCAAGAACCTCCATGGTTGCTCTTTTCAATTTCAATATGATTTAATTTTTACAAGAACTGGCAGCTATCCTGCATGACATTCAACAGATATTAATTCCATATATCTCTTCCCTGTAAATATTCTTGAACAATGTAATAAGATTTACTTGTCAGTATTGTTTTTACAGTAAATAGACCTGAATATTTAATATTAAATTTAGCTTGATACCTCCATTCGATCTCGAGATAAATGGTCTTGATAGACGAACACCAAAGTTATCCTATAAGGATTTCATTCTTACGTTTTGAGGTACGGAACCCTAAAAACAAACGCACGCCTAAAATAATTCTCGTCAAGCAAAAATCTGTCTGGAATTGGATTTAACCAATTTATTTCTAAATTGAAAACAGAGTTGTCTTAAGTGTTTACAACTATACAAATCTTCGCAGAAGTTATGGTGAGGTTCCCGGTATGTATTGGTTAATGGCAAGTGGGTGGAAGAACAAAAGAAATCCAATGTGTAGGCGTGATCACTCTTTTCAATGTCTTAAAGATGTCGAGTTTAGTTTACCTACATGAGATTTCGTAGAAATAATTCTAAAGAAGAATTTAGTTTGGGGAAGCTTTGGTGAAGAAATGAATGCAATGAACATACGAATATGTATGTGCTATGAAACTCTCACCTCATTATTTTTATCTTTATTGACATGATTTTGTTAAGTCACTCCGCTTCCCACTTTTCGCCGAATTCTTGAGGCATTGTGTGTTGAGTGGCTGAACTCAAAGCCGCACTTTGCCGCGACAACAGTGCGAAGTTTTTGTCATTAAATATTTCATTTCCTTGAGTGGGAGTCGAACCCATAACCTACAGCGTTACAGTCACACGCTTGTGCTCCTGCGCCACCACTGGTTAAACATAATTAATTAATTAAAATAAAATTCTAAACTTACATTTCTTAATAAAAAATATTTATTATACGCTATAAAAATATATACCTAATTAAATTAATTACGGAACATAAATATATAAGTATATTTTAAAAAGCCAATTAAAACTTGCACCTGAGTTGTAAAAAAGTCGCCCAAAGTTAGAACTGGGTTGTAGTTGATAAAATTTTTACAGTAATTTTGTCGCCAGTACGCGAACACTAGACATGTTATTACATTAGTTCTGTGCCAAATGCTTAACCAAATCTGTTTACAAGTTGTCCAGGCCAAAAATTTTTTGGTGTTTGTTAGTCCTTTTTTTAGGGTGGGTAAACGAAATTTACTATTAAAAGTACCTTAACACTTTTCTCTCTTTATACATCGCGAAATTTTTAAATGTCTGTTTGGCTGTGTGGTGGAGTTCAACGCCGCGTATAAGTTTCATGAGAAATATTATATATGGTTGTTTCATTTAACTATGTTTAAGTTTTTTAATTATTTTATAGATCTCACACTCACACTCTAACTACACTTAATTAACTTAATATTTTCATTTCTTCGTTCTGGTGTATAGGAAAAGCGCTGTTTTTAGTTCACATAATGCCTCCAAAATTCAATGGAAAACGGGGAATGGAGTGTCCTAACACTTAGTTCCCTCTACTCTCTACTGTGTACGGGATAGAGCGTGTACAAAATATCGGAATGCATATTTAGTACTATGGCCGCGTTAATAATATATCGCAGTAATTATCCTGTTTCAATTATTCTCACTGTATTAACATTTAGATATTCGTAGGCTTGTAATAATCCTAATTTGGACATACGCCATTTAATTGATGGACAGGATTAACTCTATCCCGAATATCGGAGACAATCTAATCTATTTTAATTATTAAAATATATTGGGTTCATTTGTCAGTGAAATGATATATATATATATATATATATTATATATATATATACTAGCGGCCTGCCCGCGGCTTCGCCTGCGTGAACTACGTTATTATTAATTTCTGTCTCCATGACTACGTCCTAGTGACGTTTATGCAAAATTTGAGACTCCTAGCATTTGTAGTAACGAAGTTTCATACAAACTTTCGACCCCAAAAACAACCCCTTAGACGTCGAATATTGCAAATTCCCGTCTTAGCGAGCACCTACGTCCTATAAGTAACTCCTATGCAAAATTTGAGATTCCTAGCACATGTAGTTTCTGAGATTTCGTGATGAGTGAGTGACCTTTCGATTTTATATATAATATAGAAGATAGATGTGTTTAATTTAGTTTTGTTTTAAAATATTGATATTTTTCTTAATCGCCTGTCCATATGTCTATGATAAGAGGAATTTATGTTATTATTTCTTTAGGCGAAGTTGTAGCATGCCATAATAATATAATCTTTTGATAATTAATCTGGAATTAATTAATTTCTTTCTTTTAACTTCATACTGTGGAACCTTACGTTACCCATAATGTAGTAGGTTCCCTTCCCTAGAGGCTTTCCAATAGGCTTCCCGTCTATTCCCCTTGTCTGGTGAAACTTAACGCCGCACTTTATCTGCAAGAGCAGGGAAAATAATTAAATAAGAACTGACTCTGATAATAATTATTGTAATAGTTGTGATCTTTAATGAAATATTTCGTGTTAAATAATTAAGGCGTTAAACATGATCTAAGTATCAAATGTCTCGAGCAAGGTTGTTTGCCTAGGTTGTTTGTTGAATTGAATATTTGGTATAGAATGGAAATTATTATTATCTTTATTATTATTATCCACAAATCTTATAAGAAAGTAATATCTTATCAGAAATAAATAATTAATTTTAAATATATTATACTTTGAGGCCAGTCATGGCGCAAATTGTGACTATAAACATAAACAAGTTTTGTAGCTTCAATACCCACTCGTGAAAATGAAATATTTAATATTTCCATTTTTTTCACTCGGGTTTTAACGTAAAGCGTTGCGTTGAGTTTCACCAGTCAACACGCAATGCCTTCAGAATTCGGCGGAAAAAGGGGAACGCCTTAAGACTAGGTTCCCTCTGCCTATCCTGCTATGTGCGGGACACAACGTCACGCTAAAAAACTAAGTATTTTTAATTATTCACTTAAAAATACTACAAATTTCACATCATTATTATTTTTGTAAAAAAAACCTGCTATAATATACGAGGAAAACTAGAACAATACAGTACAATGGGCTAATGTCTAATGTGCGTATACTGCTATTGTAATACAATACAATTCTTTTCTATATCCAACTAGACTTTTCATTATAAGACATAATGCGGGCAATTTCTATATATAAAATATTTGTAGTAGTGCTATTTTGGCGAATTTGAATAGGTATTATATGGTTTTATAAGCAATGTTTTTTTGATTCAAATCCCATTTGGGGAAATGTTTATATTCTCATTCTATCAGTTGCTCATCAAATCCCACATATAACAGAATAGACCGAGGGAGTCTAGTGCTAAGACATTCCCACATAGAACTTTCCGCCAAATTCTAGAGGCATTGCTGGCTTTACTTTAACACTAGAGCGAAGAAATGAAAATATTAATTACCTCGATTGGAACTCGAACTTATAATCTGTAGTATTTACAATTATTACACGCTCGTGCCCTTACGCAACAACTGGCCTCGAAATATACACGAGAGATATAAAAACGAAATACTACGTTACATAAAGTAAGTGAGTGAGTGAAGGACCTCAACGCCGCGCTTTACCTGAACACTAAAACGAAGAATAGAAAATATTTCATTCGTTTCCTCGATTGGGAGTCGAACCTGCGACCTGCAGCGATAACAATCATTAGCCTCGAAATATACCCGAGAGATATAAAAAGGAAACCACGTTACATCAGGTTAGTATGAGGGTGCCCACACGTTAATTACAGAATGCTGAAAGCTCTCGTGATAGATCGCCTGTTCATCAAGAATAATGGCCCATTCGACCAACTTTGGAAATTATTCGCTCGTTCATTAGTACTAGGTCTTAGATACTTTGTTTTGCTTAATTTACTATGTATTGTTATTATTTGTATCGACCTAATTCGGGCTGTTCTTTACAATTTCACGTTCATTAATTATGTACAATGGAATTCTAAATTAATTAATGTATATTGAAACAGTTGGGTCTAATATAGTTTGAGTATGCGAATTGTGGGGATAATGTGAAGATGAAAATATTTTTTTCTTATGATAAGTATTAATTGTATATGTAAACAATAATCTAATTAATATAATCTAATAAATGTAATGTCTGTAGATCTGCGGAAAATGGAAAAACAGTGAGTTATTTAAGAATAATATGACAATAAATAACCAGAGCGAAGTAATGGCGATATAAACGTAAATAAATATTTCACTTCCTCGAGTGGGGATCGAACCCGCAACCGTCGCGTTACAGTCACGCCCTACGTTATTACTCATACAATTTTTATATATTAGTGCCACAATTTTTGTTTATTGTTTACATATTTTGTTCTTTTTTAATAAAGCAATTCAAGATTAAAATAAAATTATACAAATTAATTAACATTATTAAAGAACAGAGAAAATCAAACATGATTAATACCATAGGATTCTCAAGACAATAGGAACAAAAACAAAAGTATGACCCCAAAATACATTTACATAATTATTCCTTCTATTTAATTCGCAAGAACACCTAAAATTATGTCAATTAATAATTTCACAAATTAGTTTGGTTAAACAAAAACGGTCGTCTTGGCGCAGCAGCACAAGGGTGTGACTGTAACGCGACGGTTTTGGGTTCGATCCCCATTTGAGGAAGTGAAATATTTATTTACGTTTATATTTCCAATTCTTCGCTCTGGTGACAAAGCAAAGAGCGGCGTTAAGGTCTGCCACTCAACACGCAATGTCTCCAGAATTCTGCAGAAAGTGGGCATCAGTCTTAACGCTAGGTTCCCTCTGCCTACCTTACTGTGTGCGGGATACAGCGTGAAGCTGATTTAAAAACGGGCAAATATAATGTCGGTACTGCGGTGCGTAATAAAAACGTCACTTTTCTTTTCAACAAATGATTTATATCCCTTCATTAGCGCGAACACATTGAATGAAAGTGTTAAAAGTGCTATACTGATTGATTACCCTATCCGAGCTGAGTATGGGAGATAGTGGAATATGAGGTGGGAGTGATGACTCTATATCTAATATCGGTAGCGAAATAGAATAAAAAGGACAGTCCTGACGCAGGGATACAAGACGACTGACGACTACGATTGGTTGTAGGTTCGATCCCCACTCAACACATGAAATATTTATTTAAATTTATATTTTTTTTTATTTCTTCGCTCTCAACATGCAACTCCAGAATCCAGCTGAAACTGGGGAGCAGAGTATCTTAATACTAGGTTCCTCCTCCATATCCTGTTGCGGAATACAGTGTAAAACGAATTTAAAAATTATAAACAAACACTTTAAAATTAAAGACAACGGCAATTATTTAATATTTGTCTATCTATGTTATAGTCAAAGGTCGATATGGAATCTTTCTCGGTATGATTAGTTTATCCTAGCCTTTGCGAAAACCCCGAAATAAATTCTATTTTCAGTTTTTCTTTGATATATTTTTAGTCAAACATTGAAGTTCCTACATTTTCAATCAAAGGTTGAAACAAAAATAATCTGCTTCGGGCTTTGCCTGGTCGATCCTAGAAGCGACTGACAGAGTCTGTCAAACATCGATCTGTTTTAGAGGAATCAATTAATGGTTTTCTTTTTATTTGGAAGATGTACCCAACGGTTATCGTTAATTTTAAAATCATTGTCTATAATATTCTACATAACTATCTCCCTAAGAATAATTTAATTTACGTTAAATCAGCTTTACGCTGTATCCAGACAGACACCTGAATAGTCAGATGAAACCTAGTTAAGATAGTCCGTGTTGATTGGTCTCAACGTCGCGCTTTGCCTTGACACCAGAGCGAAGAATAAAAATATTAAACTTACTTATATTAAACTAACTTACTCCATTTCCTCAAGTGGGGATCAAACCCACAATCAGTCGCTTTCCCAGTCACATACTAGTTCCACTGCACCTCAACTGGCATCAACCATCAGGCACAGTATGGTTTTTCTTTTTTTTTTTCTATAAAAGTTTAATATAATACAATATCTAATTACGAAGGTAAACACAAAACAGCCTTATTTGAGTTTGGCAGTGTTCCTAGATATTTATACTGGGCAGCGCGCCAGATCAATGTTATCAATATGTACCTTAGTACTCGTATCTTAGTGTCACAGATTGACCAGACCAGTAAATGCAACAAACAGTGCATATTTCGTTCTAACTGTAATTGAATATGAATAAATGTTCCTCCCAGGTTCCCACTGCCTACCCTGCTATATGTGGGATATAGCACGAAGCTCAAAAATTAACTAAGATCTACGGTAGGGTATTCTTAACTTCTTAAGTCATTTCGTCCAGTGGGAATCGAATCCACAAACGTCGCGTTAAAAAACACACGTGCCAAGATGGCCTTATATATTCATTAGGTATAATGTATATAAACAATAAAAATAATATCTAAGTAGTATATATCATAGATATTTTTACTTTATTTATATTATTGTTTCTACGTTTTTAAAGCCTGCATTTGCAAACTAAAGGCCATCTATACCAGGACAAGTGAAAAGGTTATATAAATTTATATAAACATTTCATCTCATCGAAAGGGGATCGAACCTACAACCAGTCGGTTTTACAGTCACACTTTGTGCCCCTGCGCTACTATAGGCTTCTACATTATGTTTTTTGTAATTATGAAGATATTACTATAAAAAGAATCTTAATTATAAGATTCTTTTTATAGAATCAATAGAAGAAATACCTCATTTAAATATTTGAACTATATTGTGTCGATGGGGCAATCGTCAACATATTTTAAACCAGGAAGCTACTTTAAACATCTATATTTTATCGTTAAACTGGGTTATATGGAAACGAATGACTTTATAAATTAAAAACGTAGAAAACACAAATATAAGGTGTCGAAACTTAGAAAATAAATTTTACAGTGTTTTAAAGTAAAAGAAATTAAAAATGACTGTAATATTCCTTTTAACTATGTGACAAGTTGTTGTAAAACTATTAATTTTACTAATTAAAGCTTTTGATGTTAACAGAAAAATATAACTTATAATTAATGACGGTATACAGCTTCTGAGGAAGATTTCTTTTTATGTCAGTCACCTGATTAGGCAATTTTTAATAGTGATAAATTACTTTCCAAAATAAAGGAAACAAATGTATATTATTAGCTATAGGAATAATGATAAGATTTTTCTTTTTCTCTTTTAAATTTTTGTGGGTGGACGTCAACTGCAAGCTTTGTCCTTGTTACCAAAGCAAGGATATGAAAATAATTTATTCCCCCGAATGGAAATCAAACCCCTGACCGATGTGTGTTCTATCAGACGCTGAGGCACCATGACTGCTTCTTGAAGCCATTAGATAATAATTGTTTTATTCGTTTCTATTTTAAAGAATGTTAAAGTATACGTCAATATTTTTGAATAAATAAATTTACGATTATATAATAATCATTAAGATCGTATATCCTAACATATTTAAATTGCTTTTGATTATTATGAGCATAGGTCCTAAGAAAATAAATATTTAGACTATTTTGGCTAACTAGAAAATACCGTGTTAAAAGCGTCTAAGAATTTTAAAGTAGATTGATAGGAACGTATGGCTTAATATGCAAGACCGCTTGGACGCATTCCAAGACGCGGGTTTGAGTTTCGCTACTTTGATTTTTTCATGTTTTTAAATAACATATTTATTTATTTAACATTTTTATTTCCTCGATCAAATTTTATATATCTTAGTATTTATATTATTTTTATATATATATTACAACATATTATATATATGTTATATTATTTTATTATATATATATTACAATATTCTTGCTTCACACTGTATCCCGCACACAGCAGGGTAGGCAGAGGGAACCTAGTGTTAACTCCGTTTCCCATTTTCTGCAGAATTCTGGAGGCATTGCGTGTTGAGTGGCAAAACTAAACGCCGCATAAAAGTTATTAATAATATTAGTAATATTAGTAATATAATAAGCTAATATTAGTAGAAATGAATTTAATAACATTCACATATATGTCACACATACATATATGAATATTATAAATATATGTATATAGTTAAGTCCTTGAGTTGCCATGTTTACTGTAGGTAAGTAATTGCTGCACGGTGTTTACTAAATATAATGCAACTAGAAAGTGCATGTGAAAATGAACCTTATTGCAACCAACTTAAGGTATGTTTTGATAGACGCAGATGTAACGTTGCAGGCTTAAGCTGTGACTACAATATAATATAAGGTGAATGTATGAGAATTGTACTATGTGAACACATGCATATATTGCCTTATCATTTACTGTCTGTCGGTGATATATGTCGTCTCTCTTGAATTATTACAATCTGCTTCACGCTGTATCCCGCACAGCAGGGTAGAGCAGAGGGAACCTAGTATTACGACGTTTCCCACTTTCTGCCGAGTTCTGCAGGCATTGCGTTTTGATGCAAATATTGAAATTATTCATATAGCTAAACTAAACTTTTACACTCAAATATTAATTTACTACAGTATAATAAGAATATATTTCGTCCAAATAACCGTAAAATTATCCAAGGAACACTTAAGTTTTAGAAGCAGCATAATGAAATAGCTAGGGATTTTATTCGTCCACAATTTAACACACTGGCTCGTGGAGAACAGTAATGGCCTCGTAAAAATCGTGAGAGACGTTTCACAATCAATGGTAATATTAGAGTTGCCCAAACACCGCTCTACAGCCGCCCTAGTGCCGCCCTACAGCCGCCCTACGCCCAAACCCTTACCGATAAAAAGGGTCAACAATTTAGAAAAAAAAAGCACCAAGACTTAAATTTCTTTTTCCTTCCATTAAATTTGTTATGACATCGTCACCCAAGGATTTAGGCCCTGCAAAGAGACAGATAAAAGTGACAGCACTTTGAATAGCTTTACGAGCACTCCTAAATTTGTGAGTCGAGATTTTGTGATAGCACGTGAATAAAGTTGTAGCTGGGGCTATAGGTTATAAGTGAATGTTTTTGTTTATATTATTTTGTAAATGTATATTTATATGCCAAACTTGATTAATTTTAAGGATATTTTTGTTTCCCTGTTACGTTAGTTTTTATAATTCTGAATACAGTGACGTTTTTATTTTAGCTTCACGCTCTATCACGCATGTAACAGGGTATATAGAGGGGAATGTTGAATGGCGAAACTCAACACCTCATTTTTGCCTTAGTGTCAGAGCGAAGAAATAAAAATATAAATAAATAATAATTCATTCTCCGAGTGGGGATAGAACCCATAACCGTGGTGTTATAGTCACACCCTTGTGCCCCTACGCCACCTTTCGTCGTCGTCACCTTTCTATTAATTTACATAACTATACATTAATAATAGAATTTTCCTTGTTTCAGTGGTCAAAAGCAGCATGAGATATCAAACAACGTCCCCGCTCAGCAGGGTGGGACCGACGGTGTCACTTCGTGATAGTGAACCTAACTTCGTAGGTCCCATCGAGAATGTGACAGTTGCTTTGGGGAGGGAAGCCGTGCTCACGTGCTCCGTGTCGGACATAGGGGATTATAAGGTACGTTCAGTGGTCTGGTACTGTAGACATTTGTAGTTGCCATATTTGGTAGTGTTTTTTTTTCTCTTTGTTATATGTTTTTCATATATAATAACATCAATTATATGTTTAAGGTTGTAAATGTTATGTAATACTAAATTTATCTTAGTTATAAATGGTATAAAAAGTTTTACGTAAATGTGGACTGAGGTGGATTATTGGATCTTCGATTTTATTAAACAACTAGCGGACCCGGACGCGGCTACGCCTGCTTGAAATATAAGAATATAATTTCTATAGAAATATAATTTCAATCTAGATGAAATGCTAAAAGTGACTATTATATTTATTTTCATAAGGATGAATATCAAAATGACGCGGTAACGAACGCGGTCGCGTAGCGACGACGGTTGTTATTAACATGGCAGAATAAATTGCATGTCAAATTAGAAAGTATTTTAATTTATTAGTATATATGTGTAATGTAATGTTATATAGCCTATAGCACTTCTGAAGAATGCAGCTTTCATACAAAACAAAAACAAAGTAAATCGATCCAGTAGATCCAGAGATCTTAGCGTTCAAACAAACAAACAAACAAACAAACAAACAAACTCTTCCGCTTTATTATATTAGTATAGATAGAATTCAATACCGTCGATAAATAACGATTTCAATTAGATATTCATATTGAAACTTTTTTCTATTTTTAGATACTACAAGAACACAAATATTTTTCTATTGGATTTTTTTAATGAATAACAAGGTCATCAGCGCGTTGCTCCAGAATAGATATCACGCCTTCCTTTTTATCTTAATTCGAACATTTCACGAGCAAACTCAAATATTTTCCTCCATTATTATAATTGATTTGAACTGGCTCGCTGTTACAATCGTTAGTCTAATCGAGTCTATCTCAGGAACCGCCTTAATCTGTCATACCTTCCCAATCTACATAATTTTCTTCAACTCACATTATCTTCTTCAGGGAAAATTCAATGCGACAGCGCCATTTTGAATCTAACTTGAAATAAAGTGGATTAGAAAAAACTCTGTTCGAAATTTATATGTTCCATTATTCGGAGGTAATCTCGTTAAACTATTAAAAGATTATACAATACTTGGCTGAATGTAAACGCCGTAGTAGCGCAGTAACACAAACGTGTGACTGTTAAAGCAACGGTTGTGAGTACGATCCCCACTCGAAAGAGTGCATTATTATTTATGAATATTTTCATTTCTTCTCTCTGGTAATAAGGTAAAATGTAGCGTTGAGTTACGCCTCTCAACAAGCAATCCTTAAATAAATCGGTGGGAAGTAAGGGACGGAGTGTTTTTTCACTAGGTTCCCTCTACCTACCATCCTATATGCGGATACAGTGTCAAACCTAAAAAAAACATATTTTTTTAAATACCAATAAAATGCGTTTAAAAGATCGTTTAAGCGATACGTTGATGTCCACCACTCCTCGTATAGTTTCTTGAAATTGAACAACGATATGTCTTTTAATACTAGATTCTCTCTCAGAACTGTAAAACTTAAAAAACATCTCTAAATATAAAAACAACTACGATTTTCTACAACCCTCGTCTACGCCACGCCATACACGTAGGCTCAGAAAAAACGACCTAAAGGTCTGATACCCATCCCTAGGGAGAAATACTCTAGTCTTTCAATTCCGGGAGCAGCATACCCTTCGCCACCAATACACTTATTTGAACGCGTCCAGCCGTCCATTCTGTACACGGTGCCCACTCACGCACCTATAAGACCCCTTGTGTTTTCGTGCTTTAAGCTGTATTTTGGGGAAAGACTTGTTTACTGAAGGCCACTCATGTGATAATCCACAAGTTAGGTGAAGATATATTTTTTTTTATATAACAAATAAATAAAAACTTTGATGTCTATGCTATTACTGAGATATTGCTTAGGGTTTCCCTTTCACTTAACTAACGTACAATGTGCTTAGGTCGAGTGCGTATAACCACATTACTCGTATAAAGCCGATTAGTTCACAACGTATCTTCAGACGTGTTTCATAGTTACAAACAATATATGTTGAGATGAGGGCTCATCTGTCCATAGGGTAATTTAGAAGCAATTCTTGCCCCGTTTTTTGATTGATATAAAGTACAATATATAAATATTTGAAGCTTCAGCGTGTATCCCGTGAAAAGCAATGTGGGGGCAGGTAGACGAAATTTGAGGTTTTTTACCAGAGAAATAAAATGAAAGCCACAAATGCGGTCGTCGTGACGAAGGGGCACAAGCGAGCGACTGTAGGCACGATGTTTGTAAGTTCGATTTCCATTCGGGGATTGAAATTGTCATTTCCTCGCTCTCGTAAATAGGTAGAGCGCGGCGTTAAGTTCCGTCACTCAACACGCAATACCTCGAGAATTTGGCAGAAAGTGGGGAACGGAAATGTCTCAAATAAGAACGGAGTATCTTAACACTAAGTTCCCAGGTTCCCTCTGTAACCCTGTTAAGTGCAGGATACAAATGAAGCTTAAAAAAAACCATTATAAAAGCTTTTATTTTTTAAACTACATCTTCTTGCTAACCATAAATAAACGTACAGAATGTGCTCATTAACATAAATTAGGAAGCCAGTTCGCATTTACACAACGTTTGTAAGTGTTCAACTTGCATCCAGACAAGCTGAAACACCCACAATAATATATAGCCACAAATGCACTATAAACATTATATTCGGTTATTTCTAAAAAGATAAGATAAATTAGACAAGGGATATAGTTTTCTATCTTTTTTTAGTTAACGTAGAGTTAAGACACTACGATCCTCACTTTTCGCCCAATTTTCAAGACATTTCATGTCCAGATGTGGAATCATTAATGTGTTTTGAGACTGAAATTCATTATTTTTTTTCCCAAAATTTAATACATTCCATTTCACAACCACAAGTAAACCGATAAAGCGGAAGTCGCAAGCTATTTATTATTCGCTTTATACAAAACAGCTGCAGAGAACACCGCAAATGGCTGAAGAAAACATAATTAATGATGTTCTTCACTTTTATCTCCTAGATTTACTCTTTCACGTGTTTTTTTCGAAGAGTGGTTCGTAAATAACCTCGTTTATACGGGATCCATTTAGTGGTCCAATGACAAACGAGCTAACGTCGAACGGCGATCGATCACTAATGACATTTAAACAGTGTTTTAGATGATCCCGATGACTTGCTTTTCACCCCATAATCGAAGTTTTCCTGGGAAGTATAACGTCATCGTTTATTAGGGATTCATCTTTATTTTTATATTGGATTTTTTTTTGTTCTAAATGTGGAAATATTTAGTTTTTATTATTTTTTTTATAGAGTGAAATTGTTTTAACGTTTTGTTAGTATTATTCCATGCTAAAGATGAAAAATATTTTTAGAAAACTTATTAAATCTGATCGTAACCAGACTCGAACTGCTTTCTTGAAAACTTTGAATTTGAATATAAATATAAAAAAGAAATCTATAATTTTTCGCTGCCTGCCTACTTAAATATTTAACTAATTTCATTAAAAAACAACGACAATTTTTTTATATTATAACAATAACGATATACTCGTAGTATAGAATATACGTCATCCGTTATCTGTCATCTGTCGCTTCACTGGCTGAAATGATGAAAAAAAAAATTTTAAAGAATTATATTTTTGTATAATAATTAAGTTTTTTTAATAATTATTATAAGATATAAAATTCCGACTTTATATTAATGTACTATTATATCATAATACAAGAAAGTATTTTAATACAAAATATATATAGAAAAGATTTTACCTATTAGGAATACCTTCGTACATTTACTACCGACCAATTCAGATTTGAAGATAAATTAGTTTTGGCTCAAGTCGAACTAGCTCCTCCAATTATATTTGACCGCTACATTATAAGATTAGGGTCAAACTATTAATTAGTTCGATAGAACTAAAATAATCTTATTTATAAATATATTATTACGTTACATATTCATATATAACTTTATTAAATGTTTGTTAGTAAGAAGAGTCCAAAAGCTTAATAATGAGATGAAATGACTTTACATAGAATTTTAATGTAAAATCATTAATCAACATCAAAATTTAAATTATTATCATTATTAAAAAATATATAAAAAGGAAATAAAATAAAATTTTAAATAGGAAGGAAGATAACGAGAAACCACTCTGACCTAGCCACCACATATATTGATATTTATGTACCTAGAGGAAAAATTACAAGCAGAAATATAAAAAAAAACAATGTTGAATTAAGTCGAGTAAAATTTGTATCTGTGTTTTATATTGAAAGTATTTTTCCCTGAAAAAATAACCATCTCGTTTTATCAACAGTCACAATTTAACTTTGGTTGTAAGAAATCCCACACATTTATTATTTTTTTTAATATTAAACAAAAGAAGCAAAATAAAAGCTGACAGACTGACGTTAACGAATATTGAGATATTTTAATGAATCAGTGTTTCATTTAAACGTGAGATAAAAATCAACAATATTCTGATTTTTTCTTTTGTTTTATCATACTTCTTTTGATTTAAAATTAAAAATTGAAAGTAAAATAAAACAGAGAATATATTCTCAGATATTCTTTCAGATAAACTTAACTGGAATTTTGTATACAATTGGAGATTGCAGTATTCAAGTCTATATTTTATACATTCGCCCCTATATGTATGTATGCATCCTTACAGCACCGTCGTTAGTAATTGGCAGTCTGCCATTTGAGTGCGAGTACGAATCTGTAAAGTAAAGCGAGCGAGAAATAATAAAATATTAATTTTGTAAAGGGTTACCGAAAAAAAAATTGTCTTTATCTATTACTTACCTTTTAATTATGTAAAATCTGCTAAGTTTAAATTTTTAAAATTTTAATTTAATTAAATATTTATTAACGCGACAAACTTTTATGATCATATAAATTGTGTACAATGAGGTTATGAGTTGACAGTTAAAATTTAAAAGACAAATTTATTTTATTTTCTCCTTTTTAGAGGGTTTAAATAAAAGCTTTTAGCCTCTCTTTATCTCTTATTCTAATCATAAAGCTAGAGGTGATTAAAGAAAAAAAAACACTAATAAGCACAAATAAACAAGAAAAGGTGTAATTTCCTAAGCATAAAATAATAAGGTTTCACCGACGCACGCATAATTCTCATTAACGCTAAATAAAAGCTATTCAGAACGTTTGTTTTTATTACAGAAAATTAGTAAGCTCGCAATCTTTTAGCGTAAATGTTTGCGAAGAATTAAATGCATGCTGCACTCTACAGTTAATAGAAACGGGCCGTGTGTTTAAATGTATTTAAATGGGGAAGTCTTGTTTATTCTTTAATTTTTCTAGTCCTTTACATAAAATGTGTAGATAAATACAATCTTTTATGGAAGAGGACTTTTACTTATACTTTTTTAATAAGTACATAATAACATTTGTTATCTGGTGTTTTTAAGTGATGTGAAGAAAATTATTGTTGTCGTAATTAGGTCTTCATTGCTCGTCATTTTCAATTGGTGGCTACGAACCGGACGACGTTCGGTAGGTACGCCCTGCACCAGCAAGATTGACGCAGGTTCAAGGTCAGGGCATGTCACATGCAGATATCACATGCCATTGGCGTGGAAATCCTTGAAGGAGGCCTAAATCGAACAGTGGACGCCCAAAGGCTGATGTGATGATTATAATTATTTATATACAATTTTTGTTGGATATACCTAACTTGTTTTATTATTTCTTATTAACTAATATCTTAAACAAATTGTTAAAATAAAAGTAAACAATATCTCCAAACAAAGACCAATTCAGAAAAATAATAGCCAAGAAAGAAAATACGAGTATTAAAGGAGACATAAGAATTACAAATATATCCCTTTAAAGCACTAAAAAGCTCCTAAGAAGTGTTTATTACAGAAAAAAGTATTGCCATTTATCTTTTTTCAGTATATGTTTTTAGTATTTTATATTGTGAACCGAAATAAAAGCTTGTGGCAGACAACTAAGCCCTATTTCAACTGAGAATGGAATAATATTTAAGAAAGAACATATATATTTAGTTATTATTAAAAACACTTACAGTAATTGATACTACATGTTTTCTAGAATTTAGTACTTGATACTACTACATATATCTACATATTAAATAGCGGTGGTATGGAAATTAAATTATACCACACGTTAAATTTTTTAAT
>HE670209.1:0-16713 GCA_000313835.2 Heliconius melpomene melpomene
CAATTTCGAAATAGTTTAAAAAGCAAATTTTATTTTCGTTTAACGTAGAAATTTAATAAAGTATTTTAAAGGATAAGGATTAATACCATTATGGAAAAATATGACTCACAATAAAAATATATTGAAATTACAATTTTTAGACAGAAATATGATCACTACACGTTATTCTTAAAAGATACGAATATGCCATCGCGGACTTTTTTGTAGATCTTATTAAGAGGAACAATACTCCAGTACATTTTTTTCATGTAGTATTTACCATTAAAGCAGCGCATGCGCCAAAGTGTCTCAGCGGGTAGGACTTTATACACATTTATCGTATTTATGTTAATTTACATAAGAATGTACAAATAATAAACTATATATAAACCTTCCCTGAGAAATACTCGACCTAATGGTGAAATCCGCATCCAAATCCGTTGGGTCGTTTAGAAGAAGAAGAGTTAGAAAGTTCAGACAGACACAAAAAGCGACTTTGTTTTATAAGATATAGGATGCGGATACCTGCATTTCGCCAATACTAATAAAATTATATTATTCTACTACTATTAGGTTTTAATTAAATCATAGAAAAAGTTATAAATAATTATTTTCATATAACACTGGTATATCTAAATATCAAAAAAACATCGGAACGAAAATTGGTGTGTTTGTATTGTTAGTGAATCATGTTGTAACGGCTGGATGGGTAGAATTCGATACCAATTAGGACATTTTGCTCACAATTTCGTTGATGAAAAAAAAATAAAAGTTAGTTTTACAATAAATACCGTGTTAAATAAATATGGAAGGCTGTTTTCATCTTAATAAAAAAAAAGAAAATCAACTTCACGCTATATCCCGCACACAGCAGGGTAGGCAGAGGGAACCTAATGTTAAGACACTGCGTTCCCCACTTTCTGCCGATTTCTGGAGGTTTTGCGTGATAAGTGGCAGAACTCAACGCCGCGCTTTGCCTCAACTCCAGAGCGAAGAAATGGAAATGTAAACGTAAATAAATATTTCACTTCCTCGAGTGGGGATCGAATCCACAACCGTCGCGTTACAGTCACACCCTTGCACCTGTGCCTCAACGACCAAATATGACTTAAAATATGACTTAAAAATAGTTGGCCTATACTTTTAAGCTATATTATTTACTGGTATTACACTTATTAAGTGCTTTTTTCTATCCAACTAATATTATATATTTCAAAGTTTATGGGGATAGATGTTTGTTTCCACTTTCACGCAAAAACTACTGAACAGATTTTGATGATTTTTTACAGTAATATAGCTTATACTTTATCAATAATAAAAAAAAATATAATATTTTCAATTTCTTTGACTTTTACACACTAACTTCGGATATCCAGGTATCAATATTGGTAAAGATTAGACAGAACCTACCATAGCTATTTGTGCATGCATAATAAACTATGAAACTCGTATATCTATCCGATAGGCTCATATATTATGAGCATCTCGTGTGGAATATCTTACAATCTACATATAAAATGTCGATTACCCATTTCACTAAAGAAATTAGATTTTGGTATATTTAACATTAAAGTTAATTTCTATACACATAATTTTAGCTTAATTAATTCCTTATAAAAGAACGTTTATGGGTTCAAATCCTACCCAAAAAACATATTATTATATATCTGGAACATAAGTTGTTCATATTCAGTGAGATAAAGTGCGCCGTTGGATTTCGCGTTACTTACATTGATTGTTTGAGCAGTGAGTAAAGAACGGAGGGATCGGAGGGAATTACCTTCGGACTTCCACTAAAATGTTTACAAATATACTTATATATATTAAATTTTATTATAAATATACGTCAGAAATCAAAAGTTTTAATTTTTTTTCCAATAATTGAATCAAAAATATTCATATTTGATAAGCAATTTTTCTGTTTGACTTTAATATTTATAAAATTTTGAAGTTAATTAAAATTGTGTATCCATTTTAATATAAAAATATTAATAAAATATATGACAAAAATAAAATTTAAGTGACGTGCAAATATAACTGGAGACATATTTATTATATTTTAGAAAATATCACCACTGTAGCTACTACGAAGACGCCGGCGTGCTATGAATGTCATAAATCTTTATTCCATTACCTCTTGGTGAATTTCCTTCCCTCTTATTATTAAAGCTTTGTCCTCTTTTTATGCTAATTTTATGCAAAACTGACCTTTTATGTGGAGATATCTTTTTATCATTTGAATTAAAATGTTATAATTTCTAACAATTTTGTCTTACATTGTAAAAATATTTTATTTGGCAAACTTTCGCCTTTTGTTGCTTAAATTAAAAACATTTAAATAGTATTACAATGAAATCTGGAGTTCTGATGATAAGATAACTACTTCATTAACATAAGCTACCTGTGAAAGGGGTAGAATTTCTAACGCAACCCCTCGAAGCCCTTGAACTGAACATTGAATGAGATCGCATAGAGTAAATCCTTTAAGAAAAGCTTTTCTAAGTCTACCGAGAAAACCTTGTCAGTAGTGATAGCTTTAGTTATCATTATTTGAAATATTAAGAAAATACTAGCACTACAAAATATTATTTTTTTAATAGTATATTATATTGTAAAATTAACATTAATAATTACTTGTAAATTAAATTAATTTTAACATTAAAATGTTGTTTCAAGATATAGAATAAGTAAATGTTTAAGATAAATATAAACTTTCAATATAATTATGTTAAAAATTATCGATAAAAAATATTCTATAGTTTTAAAAAATATTTAGAATTTTAACATCCATTATCAAAACAACAACAAATGAAAAATAAAAAAACTTTATAAACTTTCCAAAACTTACATCTTCAAGCCAACGAAGACAAACAAAGCACGGCACAATCATGAGTTTACCATAATTGTTTTAAACAACATACACAGATTCATTTCACACATAACGAGTCATACATTTTGATAACATTAGTCCATACAAATAATAAACACGTGGTCCAAAGCGCGGGAAGTCGTACGAGAAATTCCACCAAACGACGCTACCATCCCTTACGGAGTCTCACAGTGTACTGACAACTGTCACAGACTTCCCAACCGGTGTATCAGCCGTTTTTACTACCGCTTCCCTCTTTTGCTTTTCCTATCTAGCTTTCAGGTTTGTGTGCACAGTGGACGAGTATACACGAAAAACACACAAAGAAAAACTTGGTAATAATCGCGATTCCATACAGAAATATTCTTTTGTTGTGTGAAACGATTGCTTATGTGAGAATGCTGAACTGGACGCATCTTCTTGGTTGCTAACTATCGAAGTATTGCACAAAATAACTTATTAATAGTTCAATTTTTAACTTAACTCTCTATAGAGTTAAGTTCAGATATTGGTAGCAAATGGAAAAAGTTAAGGCTTTTCCGAAATAAGGTGGGCTATTTGCGCATGGCTGTTAGTATTTTATCTATGGAACTACGAAAACTATATTCGTCCTTATTGTTCTTGAAGTTTTCCTGTTGATAACTAAAACTTGTGGAATGCTCATTGAAATCTTCTTACAAGCGTATACTTAAGGAGGTTTAAGATTAAAATTGTACAAACGATATTATTTTTGATATGTTTCAATTGGCAAACTAAAATTATTACAAAATTTTAGGATGCGTATTATATTTTAATTTCCTAATTATAAAGTGAGGCCAGACATGGCCCAGGGGCCTAAGTGTGTGACTATAAGCATGACGGGTTGTGGGCTCGATTCCCCCACGGGAAAATGAAAAGTTTAAAGTTAAAGCTGAATTAACTTTTAATTTTAATTGATCGATATTATTTTTCTAGTCTATTTGCTTAACCTGTATAAATAAAAGTAATACCTACACTTCGCGTAGGCGGCATAACATTCTCCTTTTAGATTCACAGCAAGCTGGTTTATGTTTTTCCAATGTATGTATTATTAATGTAAATATTTCTGCGAGTAAACTTTGAGTGGATATTTTATAGAAAAATTCTAAAGTGTAGCGTTAGAAATTTTCATGATTTTCACAATCTTATTTTACTGATATCAAAACATGTTTGCCATGTTAGTAATTATGGATTCGAACTGTTTATTTATACACATATATTTAAAAATAAACACTTTGAAGTTAAAAATATGCCCAGAAAAGCAAAAGAAACATTAACATAACTTCAAAGAACTTCAAAGAAACAACCCAAATTATAATATCGCCCACCCCTCGATTTCATTTCCATTAATTTATTAATTAGACGAATCGTTTATTCGTTTGTTTGTGATATTTAAATGTATTTGTTATTAAGAAAAATGGCAGTAATTGCCACATGCGGGAAGTTGAATTCTTTTTAGGGTTCCGTATCTCAATAGGTAAAAATGGAACATTTATAAGATCACCTTGTTGTCCTTTTGTCCTTTTACCAGTATTTAGTCATCGTTTTTTTTTGCATTTTGTATGCAGAAAAATCTAAATAATCAATATCTATATTCAAAACCAAAGCTTGTGGGCGAGTCCGACTCGCACTTAACCAGTTTTTTATTTTTCTACTACCTGTACCTAGTATAGACAAAGGAAACCACAGTCTAAAATGAAATAAAATTCTACTTCAGACATTGCATAATGCATCGGTAAAGGAACCTAACGATGTTATTTGCTTAGCTTCGTACTAAAAAAACCGTATTATTATGTTCATAGAAGGAATATAATTTATACAAATGTTATATATATCTTGCACTACGTACAAAAAGGAGTCATGTTTTCAAGATATGTCTGCTATATATGATACTATAGAATATGTTAAAGAGCCTTTTTTTCAGCTTCACGCTGCATTCCGTATGAAACACAACAGGCAGAGGGTATTAAGTGTTGAGTCACTCCGCCCTCCACTTTCCGAATTGCATGTACAACTACAACTGCTTATATATCAAATTTAAATTTAACCAAAAAAATTCTAAATCCCCAAAGCATTATAACCAAACTTACGAGAAAAACAAAACTCGAACATGTTCTATACTAAAAGAGAAAAACTTTACCTTGTAAGAACGAAATATAACAAAAGACAAGTAATTTAGTTGCCAGATGATATTGCCGTGAGATAAGAGTATGGAGCACTCTTTGCAGCGTTTAAACGTAGCTATGAATAACAATTTACCGAAGAGCCGCCAGCACAAACACTTCTAGGGAACTTCTGGAACTTCTGGAGTGCCCAAACTCCTAACAATAGCCGCACGTTGCGTCACGAAATCAGTATAATGGGACTTTTCTCTCTTTAACATATAGTGTCGTATATGATTTGTATAATTATAACTTGTGGGTTCGATTTCCATTTGAGGAAATTTCTTATAAACAATGTTTAATAGCAACGCTAGTTATCACTAGATTTTCTCTATCTTCTTTATCTTTTTTTTAGGAAATGTATTATTTTAATTAAAATACTGTCCAACTTCAACGCCCTATCTGGACGCAACAGAATTTTCTCGCGCGCAAGACAAAACACGTCATCTGAACAAGCCCTAAGGTAGTTGTTCAAATATGTAAATGTTCTCCAGTTTAAAAATATCCAAGAGAGGAGAATTATGTGGAATTTAATTATTTTTACCTAATACAAACTTTTTAATATTATTGTTAAGTAATAATTATTTAAAGTAAACTTAAGCTAAATGTATGTAGGTAGGCATTTTGCTGTTAATTTGCTTAAATACTTTTGTTTATTTAACTATCTAAATTTGGTGTAGGTATAAGAATCGAACCTACGAATTTTCTTAACATTTCAGAACTAAACTATAAAATTATCATATTGTGCTTAGATTGTAACGATTCCTAAAGCGATTGTATAAACATTTAAACATGAATAAAAACCATTTATACCTCCTTTCTCAACTTCCTGACATCGGAATTCGAGTATTCTATTGCTTGACGCGTCTTTACAGAAGTTGTTTTGTGCAGGCGCGAGTTAAACTTCAGATAAAAGCCTGACTTTCGATTCAAATTTATTGTATTTGAATGTTCACATAAGGCGTTTGTAGATATTGAAAGAATAGAAATTTGTTCTTATAGTTTTCTTTAATTATATGTTTTAAAGAAAATTAAATTTATAAGAAAGTTTTCACTTAACTTCTTGTGTTAGCTTGTGAGTTAGTGCTTGTAAAGTTACTTTACGTGATTTATTTGCGTTTAGAAAAGAACAGCTTTTTTTAGTACGTGCCATTTCAAAGCTTCTTAACAAATCAAATCAAATCAGCTTCACGCTGTATCCTGCACAGAGCGGGGTAGGGAGTGTTAAGACACTCTGTTTCCTACTTTCTGCGGATTTTTTCGAGGCATTGCATGTTGGGTGACGGCACTCAACGCCAGGCCTTGTCTTGCTGCCAGAGCGAAGAAATAGAAATAATAAATAATAGAAATAATTATTTATTTATTAAATAATAGTTATATTGTTTAAATAAATGTCTGAAATTACGCTATCACAATCTCATATACGGACTTAAACGTAAACAAAATACACCACTTTATTATAATATACCGAAATACATAAAATTTTCTTCATTCTCATTTCTTGTTTTAATTTCTTTTCGAACTGCAGAGACAAATATGTGATATCTTACATCTTCCATTAATTATGTTACCCATCGACAAAACCAAGATATTGATTCTATACATAATATAAATCCAATTAATCATTGTCTCATATAACTTTTGAAACTCGTATTATCTTAACATCGCTTTATTTTCTTAGCAAGGGTTGAGTCATAATTATCTAAACTTTTTCAATTGAAGTATAATATAAAGAAATTTATCACTTCCAAGTTTTATACATATCTCATTTTCTTCATCTTCAGCGATCGTAACTTTGATTTTGTTAACAAAACAACGCGAAATACGAAAAAAACTCAACCGTGGCTTTGAGAAAATTTTAAGACTAGCATTTATAAAAAGTTGGGAAAGGCCAAACTTGAGCGAACTTTGAACACTTTTTTTAAACCCCAAAGTTAGCATTTCATAACTCTTTGCCTGAAAGATAAGTTTTGTCCAATATTTTTTTTTTCATGACATAACATTCGCCTTTTTAAACGAAACGAAATTTAGGCATGCACGCTACGCAGTGAACGGTCTTGAAAAATTTAGAAGTACCTATTTGAAAGTTTAAATTACTTAACTTTTTTTAAGTCATACTTATTTTTAACGTCAATTATATTTCCAAAATAATAAAAGTTTGAATATAAGAAAGCATAAACGAAACGAGACATGAAAGAAGCGTAAATATACTGACAACTAATACGATTCATCAACTAAGATCGATAACAAAAATTTTTGTAATTTAGCCAACTAAAAAGATTGCATAAATAATCTAATTGTACTAAGTACTCCCAAAAAAAAAATACAAAATTTTTTTTCATGTAAAAATATATAATATTTTTTTTTACTAAATTTAAAACAATATTTTTTTTTTACTTATAAAAATAACAGTTTTATGTTGAATATTTTATAAAGGAACGTTAGAGGTTCCTCTATATTAAATATTAATAATATGTGTGCTGTTATGTTTTAATCTAAGTTTTATTAATAACAGAGTTGCCGGTAAATATGCGCGCAAACCACACTCTGATCGTGCATACATTTAGATGAAGCCAGTTACTGCCTCCAGTGATTTATCGAAATTATATATGCTGCTCCCTGTGAATATTATTAATGCAATTTCAATTTCAGTATTATTATTGCAATTTTAATTATGTTAAACTGATAAAATTATTTGATTCTATAATTCGATCATAAATTGTTCTTCGAACGCGTTCAATAAAATAATAAACAACATTTTTATATACTCCAGTACGCATTCTTAGGACGTGTAAATACGATGCTTCGGGGTCGATTCCCACTCGGGGAATTGAAATATTTAAAATTTTCATATCCTCTCTCTGGTAACGAAGCAAAGCTGCATGTGGAATTCCACTCAACACGCAATGCCTTTGGGATCGGTTGAAAATGTGGAAGAGAAGTGTCTCAAGATAGATTTCCTCAGTGCCTATCTGCCTCCATGTACAGGATTCCACGTGAATCTAAAAAACAAAAAATAGGTAGGTTAGGTTCTTATCTATATATATAAAATCGAAAGGTCACTCACTCATCACGAAATCTCAGAAACTACATGTACTAGGAATCTCAAATTTTGAATAGGAGTTACTTATAGGACGTAGGTGCTCGCTAAGACGGGAATTTGCAATATTCGATTTCTAAGGGGTTGTTTTTGAGGTCGAAAGTTTGTATGAAACTTCGTTACTACAAATGCTAGGAGTCTCAAATTTTGCATAGACGTCACTAGGACGTAGTCATGGAGACAGAAATTAATAATAACATAGTTCACGCGGGTGAAACCGCGAGCGGGCCGCTAGTTTATTATAAGAAGAACTATCCGATAAAATAAGTTTTTATCCGATAAAGTAAACAAACGTTTGCCCCGACACTTTCAACACAATAAAAAATAAATCCACGCAAGTAGAACATTGTATGTAAAGGAAACATCCATGGTCCTCGTTCCCTGCGGTATTATGAGGAGTTATTTGCTCGCAGCTCGTTAGTGTGACGACATCCTGCATGTAATGATATGCCGGGCTACCGACTCTGAGATTATTAGGTTACCACATTATTAAACTTATCACTTATTTGATTTTAAATAAATTAGGAATATTTTATACCAAATATAAAAGTCAGTAGTGGCGCAGGAGCGCAAAGTGTGACAACAAATGCGACAGATCGTAGGTTCAATTCCCATTTCTATTCTCGAGGAAATAATAAATTCTTTTATTTTTTTTTAATTTCTTCACTATAGTGTCGTGGCTATGCATTGCGTCAATTCCGCCACTCAACACGTAATGAATCGAAAAATTGGCAGAAAGTGGGGAACAGAGTGTTTTAACATTAAGTTTCCTCTGCCTACCCTGCTATATGTGAGATACAGCGTAAAGCTGATTTGATTTTGGTTTTAACCAAATTAGATATTATTTTTTTATAATATTCGATTTTTAAGCTTACTATTGCCAAGTAAAAAATAATAATAAACACTAGCCTTCACCCATTGTTTTAATTTACAATTTAATGTTCAAAAATGGCAATCCTGGCCCACCATTCATTTGGTCTTTTAAAACTAATATAACAGAGAGCTCAATTTCCAGGACGTACATTAAAACTCATTCAGTTGAACGTAGAGCGTCGTAATAATCCGCTTTTGTTTACTCCAGCGTGGATATACCAAAATTCAATTTAAATATGATGGCTCGGAGCACAAACAAGGCATCAGCGGGAATTAAATGACGTGCGCCGGTTGTCCGGGGTTCCCTCAGGTTACACGGAACGGTGATTAGTTCAAATCATTCGTGTGATATATTTGTATGGGTGTTTGTTTATCATTTGACTTTTTGATTGTATGTTATTGTTATTATTAACACTTTTAACACTATTATATGTCTTAAGACACTATGTTTCTAATTTTCTGTGAAATTTTGGAGACATTGCGTGTTGAGTGGCGGAAATCAACGCCGCGCTTTGCTTCGACACCAGAGCGAAGAAAATGGAAATATATTTTTTTTTCTCGAGCGGGAATGTCACGTTTACACTCTTGTGGCCGTGCGCCACGACTGTTTTCATTCTAAAAAACTCACAATTTTTATTTAAAAAAAAATACATGTTATTTCGTAATATAAACTTATTTATCAACTGGAACACTTATAAATACAACTATAGGCGTAGCAGCTAGAGACTCACTTATATAATTCAGAATTTTTATTCTTTTTTTCCTTTTGTGAGCATAATATTCAAAGAATTAAAAATACATAATTAAAATAAAATTTTATCTTAGAGCATTGTTTTGAATATTATAACAATACAGACAATAATTTATTCGTACAAAAGCTTTCGTAGCACTATTCATTAAAAAAGAAATATTAAATCTTGGAATGTCGTAATAGATTAATTCCACAGAAGAAACTAAAGAATTAGACTTTGAAAGACAAATCCAATCTGTACCAGCTCGCTTTGTCGCGAGTTCAAGGCAAGTGCATCGCGACTGAAACAATGAATAAAGTTTGAAAGCCAGTGCTATAGCGCGGATTAATGACGACCCAGGTGTTACGGGATGTTGCTCCATGGGGTGTTTATAGTATATTTTTATAGTAGGATATGAATATAAGATAAGATTATTTTGAGTCTGTAAACTAAAACAAAGTAACATAGTGGGTAAAAAATGCTTTTTTATGGTTATTTGAACCGGGAGGGAAACAAGCGTAACTATAAACTTGTGTGTTCCATTTCCACTTGAGAAAATTAAATATTTATTTTCATATCTTCTCTTCTTTCTTCATATTTCTGGTGTTAAGTCAAAGTTCCTCCTCTCAACGTCTTATTATGTATCTTGATACTGGGCTCCTACGTTCCCTCTACCTACCCTGACATGTGCAGGACACAGCATCAAGCTAAAAAATTGGTTATTATTTTGGAATAAAATATTGATATTTGCAACTGATATTTGCAAGATTGTTTTTTCGCTAAGTGAGACGAAAAAGAACATAAAAAAATATTTAAAATTTAATAGAATAAACAACAACAACATGTTTAAGTCATAAATCTTTTCTAACAAATACATTATCTAAAACACGTGCCACACGCTGTCTCCAAGCACTGTTGTCCACATACCCTCACCTCAACCAACTGAAGGTATGACGAGGGCCAAGTAAGGTCTCAGGAATTTCAAATTCCATGTCACACATGTCCACCAACCGCTAACTTGTCCGCAACGCCGGTACAAAGGTTCTATCACTATCCATTACATCCTAGCAATATCTACAGCTAGGGACATTGTTAGGTTAGGGTTAGGTTAGGGTTACGTCGGGTTCCCGTTTACACATACATTAACTTGCTAACTTACCTCTTTATATACGTACGTGAAACAAAAACGTAGAGTTTCAAACTGTTATATCCGTTCTAATTCCATGCTTGATATTTCGAGCGCTTCTCTAATTACTAAGGGAGTCCGTCGTTTTAAATTAGTTTGCAAAATGTTAAAATAGCAGATCTCTGAAGCCATTAGTGTTTAAGTATATAATATAGGTGGAAGTTTTGGAAAGTTAACCTGGAATGTTATCCTATTTAAAATAATATCTAAACACCAACTTCACGCTGTATCCTGCACACAGCAGGGTAGGCGGAGGGAACCTAGTGTTAAGACACTCCGTTCTCCACTTTCTGCCGAATTCTCGAGGCATTGCATGTTAAGTGGCACAACTTAACGCCGCGCTTTGCTTCTACACCAGAGCGAAGAAATGGAAATATAAACGTAAATAAATATTTCACTTCCTCGAGTGGAGATCGAACCCACTACCGTCGCGTTACAGTCACACCCTTGTGCCGCTGTACCACTACGGCCTATATTCTGTTAGTATACAAAATTCAACTTTATCTATATTAATATTACTATTGTCTAAAACTTTCATAATTTCAACGTACATTTTTCTATACAATTTAAAAATAGACCACGGCGAACAATTAATTATTAGTTTTAGTATAAGAAAAACACGCTTCGCTAGTTTTAAATTAGCTCCTGCGAAGTGATTTATTATAATAAATAGCCCAGGTGATGGAAGCACATTTTTAAACTTAATAAGATCAACCGCGGAAAATTAGTTATACTGAAAGATGGAATGAGGAGTTTAGTACATTCTTTCTCTCGTCTTTTAACGGAACGTCAAACATAAGATTAATTATAATAAGCCTAATTAAGCTCAATAATTCGGTAGTAACCAGTTCAATTATAGGAGCTTATTTGAAGTGTGACATATTACTATTTATTTTAAATTATTATTTTATATTATCTGTTATACATTTTTGAAACACGTAATAGCACGTGGTCACGGGTAGATGAGGTAGCATCCGTTTGTCAGTTGACATAATTATCATATTAAACTATCTCTAATAACGATATCTCAATAGCCTCGCGGGCTGCCCTGGATTACATTAAAATGAGCTTACTGACTGTTCCCAGGTGGTGGAAAGCTTGCAACTTTATTGAAATTAGGATGTTATTGTTCTTCAATAGCCTTACGGATGAATCTAGGAATTTCTTCTTAGCGAGGATGTGGAGTTGATCAAACCTAATTTAATGGTTAGGTATACCTTCTGTATGCTCACACAAAGCTCACTTCAATATATGCCTATTCTTGATATCGAAGACATGTTCTTTTACCCCAACACAGATGCTTCCCTTTGATTGGCCAATATAAGATAAGCTATAGTCATATTTTATTTTTTATACCTGCACACTGCAAACTAATATTAATTCGAACTGTTCTTAAGAATTGGCTGACTTTGTTGTTAGGTTTGAATATAGTTTTTATGGAAGCTGTTCTTAAGACGTTAATCTTGTTTCATTTAAAATGAGTCAAAATTGCAAAAAACAAAGAAATTGTTATTAGTATTTAAGTTAACAATTTATAGAACGTTCCAGATTTTTTTTTTAAATATACCAATTAACAAAGGACAGACTTGAAAAAACAATTTTACACTTTTTTTCTCACACATAGGTAAATATTGTTATCTATAGGTATTAACTGAGTTGCTACTACCTAAGAAAATTGAACTAATACCAACTAATTAATTGATGAAAATCTTTTTATCAAGAACCTTAATAGTCCATAAATTTACTTCAGATTCAGAAAATTACGAGCTCATTAAAGTAGAAAATAGTCTCAAGATTGCATTTAAGAAGCATAATACCTTTTCTTAGAATAATTTGATACGGAAATTCATTTTATAACTTTATATTTATTTTAGTATTTCTATTTATACTTAAGAAAAAATAAAAGTTACAATTATAAATACTAACTTCTATTATACTTACCCCTAGTAGCTATATTACCCATCCATATTTCCCACTCACTTTATAATGGCTCTCCATTTCCGAAAATATTAAAAGATTTTACAAAACTGTACTAACATTCATAAATTTAAAACAGAACTATGCATGCGTGCTCAATATTACATAAAATAATATGTTATTAAGTACGTTACATAAATACCCTTCCAACGAATGTTACATACAGCGAGTTACAACACTATTTAACCTTTATATTTAAGTGTCATTAAAATTAAACGGCATAAGTGAAAAATAAAATCGAGCATAATTTACGGGCATTACATTAAAAGCGGTAATGGTATTAAATCGACAGAACGTGAAAACTGCAGTGCTGGGAGCGGCGTTTACAATTTTCCCTGCGTTATATTTTTATGAATAGTAACTGTCTCATTAATGCAATTGTACATTTTGTTAACGGAATTTTACAAAACCACTGATTTTATGAAACATCAATTTAAATAAACGCACGAAATGGGCTGTGGTGGATGATGGGTGGGCGTTTTGCAAAGAAATTATGTATTTTCAATTCGATTCTTTGTTTATTGTACTTGGGTGGGCGTGTTAATGAAAATTTATTTTATAAATTTGATGGTGTTTATGATCTTCTTCTTCTTCCTGGCATTACGGAATTTATGCCTTCCTACTCAACCTATTCCACTGAGCACGGTCTTTTGCGTCCTCGGTAGTTAGACCATATCATATCTGTATGTATTTAAAATTAAATAATAATAATTTAAAAGACAATAGACATAAAAAAATTAAACTTTTAGATAATTTATTAAATAATTATATCACACTGACATAACATTTCTGATTTTCTATATTATTAAACATATTTGACGCGTATGTTTATAATATAATTTAATTTATATGAAAAAAATATAATACTCAATTTAAGCCTTAACTTCAAAGAATGAAAATAAATTATACCATTATATTTTATATAACATCAAAAGCGAAATCCTTACCGATCTTCAGAAGATGTTTACAAAACGATAAAGAGACTTTACCCAAAGCAAATAAGTCATATGTTTACGGACACTTTTTCACAAAATGTCTAAAATATTTTTATTTATCTGCTTCTTTGAATAGCACGTTGTCCTTTTTTATTTTATAAAATTTAGTCTTATAAATGAAATCTCATCTTTTACTGTACTTTCCATAACGATTTTTCGTAGAGGCAGAACACGTCCTGATTTTTCCTTCCAGATTTTGTAGGTTGAGTGGTGGAATTGAAAAGCCATTGGAATTTTAAGCCATTTTTGTTATTATTACGTTTTTATAAAGAGTAATTTCCAATAAATCATATTTTTTTATCAATAATCCCTAAATTGCCAGACAATAACTAAAATCTGCTGCTTAAAATATTACCTATAAATTTGCACAGGATTCATTTATGATGGTCAAAAATTCTATTTTAATATAATTGAACAGTGAGTTACCCATGCGTGGTATTATTCAATATATTTCAATAACCAGTTAACAAAATTTATTATATTACAATATGATTATTTTTATGAATTATTTATATCTATTTACGATACGATTTTAATAAAGCTTCCGTTGTCTGATATAAACACGTATTAATATTCTTTTAAACATTCGCATAGATTTTTTTTGCCCTTTTTTTCATGAAATGGCATAGTATTTATCAACTAATATTTTAATGCAATTATTATATCCAATTTGTAAAAGAACCTATAAATCTATGTCTTTATTATTTTGAAACAGACCTCAGAC
Source organism: Heliconius melpomene melpomene (assembly GCA_000313835.2). Taxonomy (NCBI): domain Eukaryota; kingdom Metazoa; phylum Arthropoda; class Insecta; order Lepidoptera; family Nymphalidae; genus Heliconius; species Heliconius melpomene. Next base: position 14,615 of record HE670209.1, read on the forward strand.
TTCAGAAATTTTAAACATAAAGCTTATGCTTACGCATAAACGTAAAATTTTAGCCTTATTATTAACTAAAATTACCAAATCAGTCTAGAAATAGAAATTTTCATCTATTTCAACATTCTTTATAACAAAAAAAAGTCATCATTTAATACGACATATTGAACACGACATATAGCACACACAGCAGGATAGGCGGATTTTGTTTAGCGAATAAATTAAAATATAATAAATTTAAATAAACATTTCATTTCCTCGAGTGGAAATCGAATTCCCAATTAGTCGCGTTTATCCACACCTACCACCACTGACCAAATAATAGAAGATACACGTAAGTAACGAAACGATAAGACAAACATACGCCCTCAACTACGTTAATTCAATTAGAGGGAATTCATTATCTCCCCGAACGTGTTTCTCGGGCCATAGTGATCTGTCGAAAGAACCCTTGGTGCCCTAAAGGGCCTAAAGGGCCTCTTGTAGGCGATTAGTGTTGGAGAGGGCTTCACCCGTTCGCCGTCGGTTTCGTCGGTACGTGCGTAGCCCTCTACAATATCTATTATTGGTTAATAGCATGAATTATTTCATTGCTATGTAAAATTTATATATATATATGTAGAGGGCTTAATTTGTTTTGTTATTGGAATTTTGTTTTATTGTCTCTATTTCCGTTTTATTATGAAATTTATAATAGATAGATATTTCAATTTACATAAATGTATTTCAATTACAATATAATTGAATATGTAATTTATTAATTATATATAATCACACTCTGGTTATTGATTTATTTATTTAAATAATTTTATTTAAGGTATATAGGAATATTTTTTTTTATATTTAAAGTTTAATTAATTTTGAACATAGTGCATGCTTGTAAGCTAACGTGCTTAGACCTATATCTTTGGGTTAAGTGACACATTTCTTAAGAGGCTCACAAACGGCTGTTTGCGACAGGTTTAATTAAGACCCAATTCACTATTAAGTACCTTTAGTGCTAATCTAAATGTCCTCGACCGGCCTAGCGCCAAATAAATTATTCTAATACTAATATCAAACATTTTAATTATTTTGATCGAAATTTATATGTGCGGCCAAAAGTGGAAAAGTGGAAAGGAGTGTTTTAACACTGTCCTAGCTTACTTTGTGCGGGATTGACTTTTTTTTCAGCCTCACGATGTTTCTCTCATAAAGCAGGTTAGGCAGAGAGAATTGTTAGCATATTTTTATTAAATATTTATAATTTCATTTGTAAATGTCTTATATGCGGGTGCAATGCATTTGTATGAGTGCGTGGGTATGTGGAAGTGTGTGTATTTTACTCTATTTAAAATATTTCTTATTTTATATTTACATAAATAATATGTGAGTACAAAATAAGAAATATTTATTTGCAGTCGTTTTTTTTTCATGAAACAAGTACTTATAATATATTCATAATTCGTTGCCTTGAACGAGCTCCAAAATAAATTCTTTAGAAAAATCAGGGATCAGACTATACTTGGAAGCTACTTGGAAATAAATGTCTACGATTTGTTCAAACAGCACTAAATTGCTCATATATATTTTTGTAGATGATTTACTGTAAATCTGGAACTATACCATCTCATTACTGATCGTATGTTATAAAAAATAAGTTAGTGGTTATTTTTTTATGCAAAATAATTAATTGATTTATTGATATTCATTCATTTCTTTATTTATTTACGCTTCTCTCTATTTCTGTTTCACTAAACATGTGAATATCGAATTTCCACATTTAAAGGTGTCACATATTTTAGTGCCCAGCCCGAGGGTTTTGCATCATCGATGCGTAATCTGAACCTTTGTAAATTTAGCCACCTATTTGCTAACTGTACCGGACGGGCGGAACTCAAGTGAATGAGCCGCTGACGCCCTGCACACTATAGGTTCCAGATCATGGGAACACGGAGTATGCTGAGACCCCAAGACGTTCTTGTGAGTCGTTCTTGTGAGACGTTCTTGTGAGTCGTTCTTGTGAGACGTTCTTGTGAGACGTTCTTGTGAGACGTTCTTGTGAGTACGTTCTTGGGAGTCCTTCTTGTGAGACGTTCTTGTGAGTCGTTCTTGTGAGACGTTCTTGT
>HE670210.1:0-11195 GCA_000313835.2 Heliconius melpomene melpomene
GAGGCCAGTCGTGGCGCATGGGCGCAAGCGTGTAACTGTGAGAGCGACAGGTAGTGGATTCGATTCCCACGTGAGGAAAGTCTATATTTTAATTATTTCATTTCCTTGCTACGAGGTAAAGCGTGGTTAAGTTGCGCTACTCAATATGCAATACCTCCAGATTTTAGCGTAAAGTGAAGAACGGTAGGGAAGTGTTCCAACACTAGGTTCCCAGATTCCCTCTGCCTACCCTGTTATGAACGAAAAATGCATACAATCTAATAATTTAGTGTCATACTGACAGCTGACCTCTTGTACCTATGTTAAACAGTTTCAAAACTGCTTGCTTATAGTATAGGCCCAATTGAATAAAGATTATTATAATTTTGTTAACATTATCAAAGCCACATAAATCTTTATTTTCTATAATTTTGATTCCTCTTTTCTAATATTATATACCAACAGCTTACTATTGGACTAAGCTTAGTCCGTTCGATTTGCTTGTTGTAATATATTTTTAATTTTATTCCACTTTTACGTCAATGTCTCGGAAAAGGCGGTGCATGTCCCCATGCACCTAGCTGAAGGCTAGTGTTGAGACATTCTGGCTACCTCGCATATAAAAATAATACTACATTGTATTTCTAGACAAATCAATTAAAATTATTGTTTGTGGTTCATTTCAGAAAGTGTCTGTTAGTTTAAGAAATTCAATATTAAAATACTTTAAGTAATATGTTTGTTTAACAACATAGTAGTGGCGAATGGGCACAAGCATGTTACTGAAAACGCGACAAAGTGGGTTTGATTCCCACTCGAGGAAAAGAAATAGTTAATATTTTCGTGTCTTCGCTTTGATGTCGAGGCAAAGCGCGGTGTTGAGTTCCGCCATTCAACACCCAATGCCTCCAGAATTCGGCGGAAAGTGGGAAATGGAATAATGTATTAACATTAGGTTATATTAGGTTTACATTTTGAAATTTGCTCTTATGGCGGCAACTACATCATCTGCGAAGTTCTCAGTTGTCTGACTTTCACGGTTCACGAGATACAGTTTCGTGACAGACAGACTCACAGCGGGGTCTTAGTAGCAGGGTCTCGTTTAACTCATTGAATACGGAACCCTAATGAGAATTTCACACACATGCCCGACTTTCGAAAATTACGTGTTGAGTGGCGGAGCTCGACACAAAAATAAACACGGAAATGAAAATAATTTACAACCCACCACGACGGTCTTTTATTTAAATGAGATTGCATTTAATTTAATTTTGAACTTATAATTTTAAAAGGCACTGCATTTAACTTTATAAAAAACACATACATTGCAACGGGTAAATAAAATAAAAATAAAAGAAATAAAGTCTAGGTATAATTATCTTTAAAAATACCAGTACGGCTATCTTACACCAAACTAGGAAAAGCCCGCTAAGGAAAGACAAATTATAAACATATTTATTATATAAATATTTCTATATACATAAATAACAAAGACTGCATTTTATAGATTTTTTTAAATACACAAACCTACAGCTGGACGATCGCTTGTAGCGATAAGTTAAGTTTTTTAATGTTTACTTAATTTTTCCTTATTTTTTGTGATGTACTTATAATAAAGAATATTATTATTATTAAACTTAAAGGCCAGTCCTCGAGAAAATTTAATATTTATTAAAATGTATATCTCCATTTCAGCGGAAAGTGAGGAATGGATTGTCTTAACACTAGGTTGCTAGCATCTTCTCATTGTATCTAGAACAGCGAAAAAAAATATTAATAAATAAATATCATTCTATATAAAGCGTGTAGGGTTATATAAAGAGGCAAATTATTAAGTAGATATAGAAATTTTCTAGTTCTAGTGCTATTTGTTCATAAAGTTGCTGATTTCCACATCCATTTCGTACCATGAGTCTTTTCTAAGCTTACAAATTACCAAATAATTTAATTAATTTGTTATAATATCATTTTCTCTTGCACTCAGTCACTTCTTCATTTCTTTCAATGACCGAAACATTTGTCTTAAAATATGTAATTTCAATATTTTTCCTCGTTTTCCACTAAGTTATTAAAAATGCAATGGTCGTGGGTTCGATGCCCCAACTCAACATGCAAAGCTAGAAAAAATATCGTAGATAACCACTGATACACGTTGTTAGCCCTTCATTATTTTTTATTGTTTTATATCGTGACAGGAAGCTACTATCTACAGTTCATATTAGGTTCATTTTTTTAAACTGAAACAATTAATATCTGAGTGGCGTTAAAAAATATATTCTATCTAAACATTTATTATTGTCTTATTTATATAAAAAGATAAATTGTCTGTACATCATCTAAAAGTAATTAGTTCCTAGAAAAAGGTGTGAATTGAAGCTTTGATGGCTCAGGATTAGTATCAGGTGGTTGTGGATTCAAAAATTATCTTACTATATAATAAAATTGTCAGGCCAGCAATGGCGCAGGGGCACGAAGTGTGACTGTAAAATCGACGGGTTGTGGATTCGATCCCCACACGATAAAAAATATTTATTAAAATTTATATTTCCATTTCTTCGCTTTGGTGTCGAGGCAAAGCGCGGCGTTGAGTGCCGCCACTCAGACTATTTAAAACTTGGATTTGAAGAACTTAAAACATCTCAAGGTGTGTACTATAGCCAAATTATACAAAATATTTACATAAATTGTAGCCTATGTGTTATTTTGGTGTAATTTTTGCCTGAAAAGGAAACAAACATCCATATTATATATTTAGGCCAAATATACAGAATTAAGCAGAAAAAGATAAAGTTAAAAAAGATATCATCGACTAGAACCTATTAATATCTATTTCACAGACAACAAACGACAGGTCTATTTTTTTAAACATGCCCGGCGTATAATTACTGTTGAGAGAACCTTGGAAAAATTATTGAATTCACTAAGTCACTTTATTCTACGCCTTACACATGTAATATATCTAAGGTAGCACTATATTTTTTGCTTTCCCATATATGTTCTTTTCATGTAATAAGCATCAAAAGCTAGAGATAAGTCACTCTGTCTAGAAAAAAATTGTTTAAACAAACTAGTAAACCTACAGGACCCTTTAAGTGTTAAAAGAGAGTCACCGCCCACGCACCGCCCAAATTTTGAAAGAAATCACACTTTTATCTTGTTACCAAAGCGAGGACTGAATGACTAAAACTCATTCTCCCGTATGAAGTTAGAACCTACACAATAGCAAACCCAAAATTTGTGACAATTTTTTTTAGCTTCACGCTGTATCCCGCACACAGCGGGATAGGCAGAGGGAATCTAGTGTTAAGACACTCCGTTCTCCACTATCTGCCGAATTATGAACAATTAGCGTAATGTAATATGACCTTTCACAAATCGACTATCCAACACAAAAATAATTTTTAATTCAAACCACTACTTCATTAGATCAGAGCGTCCAAACGAACAAAGAAAATGATCAGATTTAGTATATTAGTATAGCTTTAAATACATGCATATGTATATATGAATAATTCTCACAAAAAAATAATGAAATACAAACAACTTAATAATTTATTCATTTTGTATAAAATATACCTAGCACAAATAAAATATAATATTCCATGTAAAAAACTTACATACACTTACAACTAGCACGAGTTGCCATTTTGTTTCCTGATATCTTGTTTTACGTCTTTAGTTCTTACCACCCTTTCCCTCGCTCGCTTATATGATTCTGCCAATGATCATTATTAATAATTAGGGGAGGACGAAGTCAGGAAGGGGGAGGCGGTAACTTTTAACAGACATGTTCGTTGTGTTTTTCAACTTTTAGGGACAATCTATGGTTAGTAAAATTTCTGGGGTGTATATCGCATTCGCATCGCATGTACAAATTCAAATTCAAAATATTCTTTATTCAAATAGGCAATTATTATAAGCACTTTTGAATCGTCGAATGAACATATGAACAAAAAGCTACCACCGGTTCGGAAGGCAGTTCTGCTGAGAAGAGCCGGCAAGAAACTCAACAGTTGCTCTTTTCAAAATCAATGGTACAATCTATTACATTAGCTGGCAGCTATCCTGCATTACATTCAATAGACATTAATTCCATATTTGTTTATCCTCTAAATATTCTTGAGTAATAAGCTTTACTTGTTAGAATTTTTTTACAGATATTTAAAATCAGACAGACACTGTCCTGTTCGAGCATATTTCAACTGACTGTAAGCTTCACCTTAAATTATTTCGATGTTTACAAAATTGAGCGGAAAATGAGGTACGGTGTATCAAAAGAAAGGGAGAAATAGATCAAAATCTCTTTCTCCCTGCATAACCCTGCCATATGCGGGATGCGGGATACAGCGTGATGGTAAAAAAATCTAACACGCAGGAAATAATATTAAATAAATAAATATATTATCATTCAATCTATATATTTATATCAGTGTACAAAGTAAATTTAAAACACATCATTATTATAAATTATAATCGGAATCAAGAATAATTGTTAGTACCACTTTTTATATAATACATACTAATCGACAATTGTAACTAATTTACCGTAGGTTAGTTATTTAAAAGTAAGTACTTATGTAACATACGTACCTACTATTTCTTTTACTTGGCGCTGTCCAACATGAAGCAAGGTATAAGTACAGAGGGAACCTGGGAACCTTGTGTTAAGACACGCTGTCCTCATAAGACTTCCTCTCCCCTCTTTCCGGTTAACTCTCGAGGCATTGCATGTTGAATGGTTCCTGAGATTATTGGGTACAATAAAATAAATTACTCAGCTTTATAATACTAGTATATTTGATATAGGTATAAATAGTATAAATAAAGCAATAAGAAATTTTTAAAAGATACATTTTATATAAAACATTGCTTGTTTGTACAAAAAACCTTATCAATCAATAATAATGTCTTAAAGTTACTAAAACAAGAGTGGTGTGATCGTTTTAGTTAATATAAATAATAAACATGGTCTGATATTGCGACTAGAGACGCGAGATAGGTAGTGGGCTCGATTCCCATTTGGGGGAAATGAAAAGTTGTTCGGTAACTCAATACGCAATGTCTCCAGAATTCGCGAGACGGAGTGTCTTAACACTATGTTCCCTCTGCCTACAGCATGAAGCTAAAAAATAATAATAATTAACATTCTCTTGTGGTATTGTTTTTGTACTATTTTCAAATGATAAAAGTTTTTTTTATTTTGTGGATGCCGTGGACCAGCAGCACGACATGTGACTGCATCACGACGCTTTCTGTATTCAATTCAATTTCAGGGAAATATATTTAATTTCCAAAGTTATTAACTCATATGTCATACGTTATATAATATCTTATTTAAATTACTTTATATATTTAGTTCGTAGTTATAATTCAAAATAAGTAATTACTTATTATTAATAGAAATGACATTGTAATATTATCTATTAAACTATAATTTTAAATACATTATGTATATTGTACTACTTAAGTTATTTTAATTTTACTTACATATATGTTAATAGATTTTTCTTATAATTCATATTGATCATGATTCTCATTCGGGGGAATGAATAACTTGTCGCCATATGCTTCTAGAATATGACGACAAACTAAGATCGTATCCTAATGGGAACACAGTGTCTCAACAGTAGGTTCCTCTGCCTACCCAAGGCGAAAGCGGAGTGGGCCATGCCCACCCTATTATAGTCTGGTGCCCACCCCAAATATTTTACTTAAAATAAAATTTGCCCCCGAAAAATGAGAAAAATATACACGAACATATCTATTTAAAGCTAAAGTCCAGGCCCCCCAAAAAGTATCTAGAGCATAAAGCTAAAAAAAAACAATAAGGCCTTTATGGGATATAAGTCCTTTATTTTTATGACCAACCAACCAATTGCTATAACGAATACATCCGCAACTTGTATACATATTTTTTTTTGTGACTGTGAAAAAATACTAATTATAAATAATCTGAGCTAGGATCTTTATGAATTTTGACAAAAAAAAAGAATAATTGATAATAAAATCGAAGAACGTAAACAAGTAATAATTTGACTATATATTTAACATTTTTAAACCTTTACTCCACTCTTTAGAAATAATTAATAAGCATTAGCATTCTGTCTAATAATTCTAAGCAATTATCTATGGTTAGTGGAAATTTGTATAAATCTTCCTATAGAGATGCTAACAACATAAATAAGCATCGACATCGCCCGATGAGAAGGTATGGCTTAGTTGGTCAGAGCGCTTGGACAGTTTTCAAGAGGCGCGGGTTCAAATCCCACTACGTGCAATTTTTTTTATGTTTTCTAAAAAGTAACAGTTCACTGACAATAAAATTAATCGTTTTAATTGTAAGAGTTAAGTAACAGAAAATAATGAAAACCCAGAAATAACCAGATTAAATCCGAATTATCTATATAGCTTAGTGCTCAACAAAATTTGACAATGTTTTTAATTTAAAAAAAAACGAGATAAATTTAAATAAAAATTAAGAGACTGAGCATAGGAATCAGAATCCTGCATTTCTATTAAAATTTAGCAAATCTTGTCTTTTAATAATAGTACTGTAGGTACCTATAGATAACCTTTCTATTAATTTTACGTCCAACACTCTTAAGAATATAAACATATTTCGTCACTTATTGCGACATTTTTTCTTATCGTGTACAGAAAAATGAGGATTAAATCATTTTTATTATTAAATATAGTTTTTTTTGCTCTTTTCTGCTATATCCCAGACATAACATGGCAGTGGGAACCAGAAACTGATATTAAAACCGAATTCTGTAAGCATTCTGTGTTGAGTCCAGTTCACTAGATCAGATTACCAGGGGAATTAAAAATGATTCAATTCTCAGGGAGTGGAGATCAAACCTATGACGAACACGTTTACAGTCAGATTCTATACCACCGCTCTAGGACGATTTAGGCGGGAAGCAAAGGACGGAGTGTCTTAAACATTTTGTTCCGTCTGCCCTTATATGCGTGACGTTGAGAAAAGAGGAATATACTAATACTAAGGTTTCTAATAAAAATATTGAAGGTAAACTTTTATAATAACATAATTAATTTAATTTTTTGTTTGTTACAGCACTCATAGTCTTGTCAACAACATTCGCTCTAAGTCTTATAGGAACTATATTCTTCTGCTTCACCGATATCCTCAACGACGCTATATTATCGGTAAGTATCTAACTAAAAATAATAAATTGTCGGTAGTATAGGCCTATACTGTCTATATCTATTTATTATATTTTTTTAGGGTAGGCAGAGGAAATACATATTTTCATTTCCTCGCTTTGGTAACGAGATCCTCCATTCAAAACGCAATACTTGAAGAATTCGGCTAAAAGTAGAAAAACGAAGTTTCTTAACATTAGGTTCCCTCTGCCAACCTTTCTATGTAAGGGATACAGCGTGAAGCTAAAAAAAAGGCAATATTACATCACAATTTCTTCATTCCAGAGCATGGTGATAAGGAACAACTCACTCGCATTCTCCATGTGGAGAAGACCTACTGTCCATCCGTTGATGAAAGTTCACGTTTTCAATTATACTAATTGGGAACGAGTAAGAATGGGTGCGGAGAAGAAATTACATGTTGAAGATATAGGCCCTTTTGTTTATGAGTAAGTTTTAGTTTCGAATTTTGTATTAGTCAGGAATTGAATCCGCACAATACGATAATTAATTAATGCTACGTATACTTTAAAAAAAACATGTTATTGATTTATTTTGCACGTACCTTTTGCTAGCTTATAAATGCATTTGCTGATTATAAATACGTACACCGGGCACGTACGAAAAAATATGACTCGTTGTCACGTTCCGCTTGAGCCGAGCGTGCGAGTGAGAGCCCGGAACAAACAATAGAGAGGCACGATCGGTATAAACGTTCGACTTGTGACGCATCTATCCATTTATTATTACTTATAATTAAATAGCACATTGCTACTTGTAATGAATCTGTATAATTTAAGTAAAAAAAAATGAATTAACACGTGCAATTAAATGTTAATTTATCGAAATAAAAAAAAATGTTTTCAAGTAACTCCCTCTTTGTATTATTATTATACAAAAAAATTATAATTCAGTGAAAATAATTAAATTCAATAAATTAAAGTATGGAGTTTTTCATCAATGTTTTCAAGTAAAATTATCTTGACTGACAACTAATTAAATTTAAAACTTATTTAGGTACTCTTCAAATTGTCGTTCACTAAAGACATTTCGCGTTGGGTAGCGAAACCCATAGCCGTTCTATGTATTACAGTATTACTTGGTCTTTCCTGCAATACTCTCTAGTAATACACCAATGACTATTGAATCCAATTATATTTTAGACTAGCGACCCGCTCACGGCTTCGCCCGCTTGTAATCTGAATTACTTATTTAATAGTATGAATTTACTGTAGGTATATAAAAAGGGGATCCTTTTCAATGTTTACTATGAAATCTGTTTTCAAAGTCCGAAAGGATACATTATCAGTCATTCTTATCAGTGAGCGAAGTGCACTGGAATTTCTCTGAACTTTCATTATATAAATTTGAAAAACCCACTTGTATAATGTAAAATCCCATTTCTTGTTGGGAGTTAGAGACATCTCCAGGGAGTGCTCGCCTACACTCCCTAACCTGCCTATATGAGACGTTTTGTCTTTCAATGCATCTAATGTTGGCGGAACTAAACACCGCTCGTTGCAACCAGTACCGAAAGATTTGACTAATTTCAATACAAGCATTTTGAGTGGAGATCGTTCGATTGTTATCTGTCGATCAGGACCTAAGTAATTAAAGAGTTAATAAGTATATTTCTCTTTTTAGCTTTACGCTGTATCCCGCACGTAGCAAGGCAGGTAAATCGACACTTCTGTTCCCCACTTTCCGCCGAATATTGGAGACATTTCGTGTTGAGTGGCGAAACTCAACGCAGCATAATATAAAATTTATATACATATTTTGAGATTTTTGTTTATATTTCCTTGTATCAGCAAAACTTGATTTGTATACAATAAAGAATTTTTATCTATCCAAAAATTAAGCTGAGAGCAGAAAAAAAAGGACTTCCGGCGTAACCGCCCAGTGTATACACAGATAACACGAGGTCCTGATATAAACAATGTCAATTATCTTTTTTATCTTTAACATTTTAACCTGACTTTTTATATAATGAGATAATTTAAATGTATATATATCTTAATTTATTTCCAGCATCTGGAAGTTTGTGAAATTTACTAGAATACTATATGCGGAACAGGCCGTCTGTAACCACGACGGTTGTGAGTTCAGTTCCCATAAAGGGAATGAGTTATTTTTATTTCCTCGCTCTAGTAACGAGACGAAATGCGACGTTGAGTCCCTCCACTCAACACGCAATATCTCGAAAATTTCACGTAAAAAGTCTTAACGAGTGAAAAAATCGAGGTAGACATTAAAAACCTAATAAAAAGACTCAATTTCCCGATTTTCGCCACAGTCGCATTTACAGTCGGTCGCTGTCTCTATCTTTATATCATTGAAATATTTTCTTATTACAAAACAAAATAAAAATAAAAAAACATATATTAAAATTAAGAATATTCTTTTTAATAGGAATCATCATTTATCAGTATTTCCGCATCTTATTATGCGAAAAAATATTATAAACAACTTTAGAGATACGTCAGTGACGTACGCGGTTAAAGTCTACAAAAGATTCTTTAATACATTAATTAAACCGTTTACTAGTTATTAAGAGTCATTCAGGTCGTCTTGGCGCAGGGATGCAATCGTGCAACTGTTAACGGTACGATTGAGGGTTCGATTCCTATTTAGTGGAGTGAAATATTTAATCTTTCATTTCGTCGCTCTCCTAACTAGACAAAGCGCGGCGTTGAGTTACGCTACTCAACACACGGTGGCACGAAAAATGTGCCTAAAGTAAAGATATAATTATTTTTAAGAAAATAGAAAAAAGACCTATAAAAAAAACAGAGTACCGCATTATCATTAAATAGTATAGCTATTTCATATTATTTTATATATGGGTACGTAGATGATTTTCTGTTTTGTTTACACAAATGCTGTATTGAGATCACGATTGTAACCATCAATAGCTTTGTTGTTCTTTAATTATGGCGTTCGGGGCGTGATGATTTACAAGTGTTGAAAAATTGATACACAAAATTCTCTGTTCCCGACTCTCCGCCGAATTTTTGAGGCATTGAAAGTTGATTGGCAGAACGAAGAAGTGAAAATATTAATAAATAAAGATTCATTTTCCTGAGTGTATATCGAATCTACAACTGTCGCGATTACAATCACTCGCGTGTGCCCCTGCCGGGCTGCGCGACGGTCTCAAGAATTACAATATTTTTATTCATTTAAAAAAACTAAATTAACTGTAGTGTTTAGGTATAAAAGAAAAAAAAACGCTACTATTTTCAAGAAAATAAATGCCAAAAATGATGAGTTCTAATGTTTTTTAAGCTTTTAGCTATATACCACACATAACAGGATAGGCAGAAGGAACCTGGGAACCTATGGTCAACATACTCCGTTTCGATTAAGTCATTTCGACTAAGTATTTTAGAGGCGTTGCGTGTTGACTCGCAGAAGTCAACGCCGAGCTTTACCTGATACTAGAGATGCTACGTTATTTAAATAAAAAGATAAGTTTTTTTTCTTCACCAGACAACACCTGGAACGTGTGAATATAAACTTCGAGGGTGACCAACTGAGTTTTCAAGAAAAGAATAACTACAAGTTTCTCCCAGAGTTGAGTGTGGGACCGCACTTCGACCAAGTGAATGTTCCTAATTTACCTTTGTTGGTAAGTAAATATATTTTTTTATCCCGAAATCCGAAGTCAGTCGATTTATCCAACACAAATAAAATTTTCAATTCGGTCCAGTAGTTTCTGAGAAAAATTACCGCGTTCAACAAAAAATAAAATATAGATAGCAAAATCAAGTTGACTATTTACGTTATCTTGACAGAGGAATTAAACTCGCGACCTATTTCGTAATACACTAACATCCAGACAAAATTAATGGCTGTTATGATAAAAAAAAAATTGAGAATTCTTTTATTTTTAAATAGTTCAATATATTTTAAATTACATTGATTCATTTGACCTTGTGCCGTTACAACAAATTGTATTGACAGCCACTGCAATAACCATTCGTTATCTGTATGTAAATATACAGATAACAAATGGTTCTTAATGACATCTTAACCTATAGATAAAA